>ML389404.1:0-17189 GCA_005239525.1 Nicotiana knightiana
GGAATTTTCTTCTTCTCTACTTTGATCCACGAAATTCCCCGTTTAATTGTGTTTTAGGAGTCTATTTATAGGCTTAGGGCGAACCCTAACCGTGTAGGAGACTTCTATTTCAACCGGGAAACATTTAACTCGTCAAACTCGGAATTGGGCGAAACTGGGGACCCCTGGCGTTTGGGCTCTAACGCCCCCCTAACGCCAGGGGGCCCTGAGGTTATGGCCCTAACGCCCCCCTAACGCCAAGGGGGGGCAGGCTTTATGGGGCAAACGCCCCTCTAACGCCAGGGGGTGCCAGGCTTTAGGGGGCAAACGCCCGGCTATCGCCCGGGCGTCTCCTTTTGCGTATTTTCGACGTATTTGCATCCTTTTAGCCCCGTTTCCATCTCCAATTCACCTACACATAAAATAAACTCCATTAAGCACATAACAAGTGTATTTTTATCATTAATGCGCATAAAATGTAAGGTATATCACATGTTAAACTATGCAATTTAGTCTCGCATCAGCAGCCCGTTAAAAACCTTGCAAGGAAAACCCAGTGGGACAAAACCTTGGAAGGGAAAAAGAGTGCAACACGCATTAACTTCCCCTGATGAGAGCATCAATTCACATCCTTGAGCCTTCGCATCCCGATCTTGTACACTAACTTCTTGAAGGTTGACGTTGGTAGAGATTTTGTGAAAAACTCTGTGACGACCCAAAGGGTCATCACCTATTTTCTTACCATTCCGTGCTTCCGAGGCCTTGAAAAAAAAACTCATCTTTAGTTGCCTCAATTTGCGTGCACAGTCCTGGCGCGTAGCCGGACAGCTTAAATATAAAATTCTGTGAAAAATGCTAAAATTTGATATTAAAATGAGTAAATTTGACTCCGGTCAACATTTTGGGTAAATGGACCCGGACCCGTGATTTGACGGTCCCGGAGGGTACGTGGGAAAATATGGGACTTGTGCATATGCCCAGAATCAAATTCCGAGGTCCCAAGACCGAGAAATAAATTTTTCAGTGAAATTGTTTTTCTGAAATGTATAAAGAAAATTGAAATGAAAATTGGTTAGAACGTGTTGGTATCGGGCCCGTATTTTGGTTCCGGCGTCTGGTACAGGTCGTATATGTGGTTTAAGATATTTCTGTGAAGTTTGGTTGAAATTGGACGTCGTTTGACGTGTTTCGGACTTAAAACTCTAAATTTGAAAGTTTATGAAGTTTGAAGAAAAACTAGTGATTTTGAGGTTTGATTCGTGGTTTTTGATGTTATTTTGGTGATTTGATCGCACGGTTAAGTTCGTAGGATATTGTTGAGTTAGTGCATGTGATAGGTTAGGAGCCCCGAGGGATCAGGAGTGTTTGGAGGTGTCTCGGAGTGATTTGAACTTAGGAAGATTGTTGGTTTTGGTTTCAGCAGTTGCAGGTCCATTTGTTCTTCGTGTTCGCGACGCCTCTTTCGCGTTCGCGAAGCTTTAAGCTTTTCCTTCATCACGTTCACGTCCATTTTCTCGATATCGCATAGAATTATTTGACTCTGAGGGCTTAGCCCTCTTTTCCTCTTCGCGTTCGCGTACACTTGACCGCGTCCGCGTAGCTTTGCAGGTCTTCTTCATCGCGTTCGCGTGATGTCCCACGCATTCGCGTAAGTCAACTTCTGGACCCCAGCCTTTTTACTCTTTGAGTTCGCGTTCGCGTTCACCCTTTCGCGAACGCGATGATCTGTCAAGTCTACCCTTCGCGAACGCGACCTCGCTTCCGCGAACGCGAAGGGCAATCTTTCCCAGTTATATATTTCAATTTCCAAAACAGTGTAGTGTGGGACTTTCATAAATCTTCACAAACTTCTTCTTCTCTAAGGCCCTTAGGCGTCCATTGAAGCCTTCTTTCACCAAAACTTCTTGGGTTAGTAAATTTTAACTCGTTTCCTTCATTTTTCATCAATATCTAATGAATTCCTAAGCCTAAAATATGTAATTTAGAGTAGAAAATTGGGGATTTGGGTACAGTTAGGCCCTTTGATTTTTCTTGATTTAGACCTCGTTTTGGGGTCGAATTTGAAAATAAATTATATATTCGGGCTCGTGGGTGATTGGGCAACATGGTTTTGGTCTGAGCCTCGTGTTTAGACCAAGAGGGCCCGGGGTCGAATTTTGTTATTTTGGAAGAATGCATGGAAATGGGTAATTAGGCTATGTAATTGAATTATTGAATCCTTATTGATATACTTGAGTTGATTATGTTTAGATAATACCATTCCGGAGTTGAATTCTAAAGGAAAGGCGGTGTTGGAGGGTTGATTGCTATATTTTGGACCCTAGGTAAGTGTTTGGTCTAACTTTAACTTGAGGGAATAGGAGTTGAGTCTTATTTTCTACTTGCTAATTGTCGAGTACGATGTATAGGCATGGTGACGAGTATCTATACATTGGTGTCTAGCATGACCGTGAGTCTTTATATTGCGAATATTCTGANAAGAGTTATTAAAATAAACCCTTGCCGGGTCATTGTTACTTTAGTGATTATCTCCCTTTCTAGGATGTTGAGATTACTGTTATTATTCCCTCGCCGGGATTAATTGTTTAATTGATGTTCCCTTGCCGGGATTTCTATTTCTATTATGTTTACTCCCTCGCCCTTTGTTTGTGATTGCTGTTTGGGTGAGAAAGAGTGTTAAAGCACGAAGGTGATGCCGTGCACTGTTTGCTATTGTGAGGAAGAGTGTTAAAGCACGAAGGGTGATGTCGTGCACTATTTGCTATTGTGAGGAAGAGTGTTAAAGCACGAAGGGTGATGTCGTGCATTGTTTGATATTGTGAGGAAAGAGTGTAAAGCACGAAGGGTGATGTCGTGCCGTACGATGTACCATTCCGTACTGATATTCATTGATTATACTGTGAGGAAAGAGAGTAAAAGCATGAAGGGTGATGCCGTGCACATGATTATTGATACGATTGATTTGGTAAGGACGAGAGTAAAAGCACGAAGGGTGATGTCGTGCAAGTTTGTGATTTTCTGATTCTTGTTGATATTCTAGTTATGTTGTATCTATCTTTATTTGAGGTTTCCTATTTGAAACAGTTATCTCCCCACAGTATGTTCCCCCTTCCGTTATTGATTGATTACTTCCTGTATTTCTTTTCTGTTATATATATATTTGAACTACACAGGTTTACTTGGTAGTCTTGTCCTAGTCTCGTCACTACTTCGTCGAGGTTAGGCTAGGCACTTACCAGCACATGGGGTCGGTTGTGCTGATACTACACTCTATGATCTTTTGCACAGATCCAGTTCTTGGTCAACATCAGTAGTGCGGGAGCAGGCCTTTAGTCCATCGAGATACCGAGGTAGCCTTGCAGGCGTCCGTAGGCCCGACGTCTCCTCTATCTATTATTTCAGTCTGTTATCTCATTGTATTCGAGACAAACAGTTGTGTTTTCTTTCAGACGATTGTATTTAGTACTCTTAGTAGTTCGTGAGGATTGTGACACCAGTCTTGGGTAGAGGCTTATGTTGAATTTTTCGCATTCTATTCAGTTTTTTTTCTATAATTTAAGACTTCCGCTTTATTACTAATTCCATTGTTTGCATGCGATTGCTGATATTTGTTAAAAGAGGTAACGTGTTAATGAAAAAGGTAATTAAGGTTTGGCTTGCCTAGCTCCCACTAGTAGGCGCCATCATGACTCCTGAGGGTGGGAAATCCGGTCGTGACAAGTTGGTATCAGAGAACTAGGTTGCTTAGGTCTCACAACTCATGGACAAACTTGGTAGAGTCTGAGGGATCGGTACGGAGACATCTGTATTTATCCCCCAGAGGCTGCAAAGTTAGGAATAACTCCACAATTCTCCATCCCCATCGTGCGAATTTATTCTATCATTGATGATTGAACTTGCATCCTCTTGTTCTCTCACCAATCTCGACAACACGCGGAGCGTCTACGACCGAACCAGAGATGAAGCACCAGTGACAGCTACGATCAAGGGAAGAGACAGAAGCAGAGTGCAGGCTAAAGCTCGAACATCAGCACTTATTGTACAGTCTCAAATGGATCTAGATGCGGAGGTGGTAGCTCAGTCAGTATATGTTGGACTAGTTCAGATTCCGGAAGGATTTATAGCTACTCCATGGTTGCAGGATGCACTAGTCCACTTATTGAGGTTGGACAAGTTACCAAACAAGTTCCACTCCATTTCAGTGGTATATTTTTTAAAGGACCAGATGATTTTCTTGATTGCTTCCGTGAAGTATTGCACACTATGGGAATAAGTGTAAGGCAACGGGGTTGATTTATATGAGCTGTGAAGTTTAACATTGGGGATTATCAGTTATTGTGACCCATGACTTCATGCCACGTGGGGGAAGTCCACTGTCAAGGAATAGATTGCGAGGCCGCGTGTCATATCGCTTTTGGTTTGGAATGTATGAGGCCGGGAATTTTTGCAAGAGATAAAGCTGGGAATTTTGGGCGAACTCAGGACAGGTTGATGCTTTATGTCGGCTGGTGGTAGAAATTGCCCTAGACTTGGGAGAGTCATATTTCATCAGAGCACTCATGCTACGTGCCCCATTGCAGCTACAACTCAACTACATGACAACCTAAGGAAAAAAGAGTCGGAATGTCGAAAGTGGAGGTTAGATTCCTAGAGGTGGAGACCCAGCCTGTTGATATATCTTCTATGGTATGGATGAGGTTGTGACATCAGTCTTGGGTAGAGGCTTATGTTGAATTTTCCGCATTCTATTCAGTTTTTTTTCTATAATTTAAGACTTCCGCTTTATTATTAATTCCATTGTTTGCATGCGATTGCTGATATTTGTTAAAAGAGGTAACGTGTTAATGAAAAAGGTAATTAAGGTTTGGCTTGCCTAGCTCCCACTAGTAGGCGCCATCACGACTCCCAAGGGGGGGAAATCCGGCTCGTGACAAAATCAGCCATATTATCACTTGAACAAATCTGTTGCACATTGATATCACCATTCTTTTGAAGATCATGTGTGAAAAATAACTTTGGTGAAATGTGTTTTGTCCTATATCCTTTTATGAATCCTCCCTTCAATTGGGCTATGCATGCTGCATTGTCTTCATACAAAATCGTGGGTAGTTTGTCACACTTCAAACCATATTTGTCTCGAATAAGATGTATTATAGACCTCAACCACACACATTCTCGACTTGCTTCATGAATAGCAATTATCTCTGCATGATTAGATGAAGTAGCCACGATCGATTGCTTAGTCGATCGCCAAGATATGGCAGTGCCTCCACAGGTAAACACATAACCTGTTTGAGATCGGGCCTTGTGGGGATCAGATAAATACCCAGCATCGGCATAACCAACAAGTTCAGGATTGCAATTATTGCCATAAAATAAGCCCATATCGGTAGTTCCTTTTAGATACCGTAATAGGTTTTTGATTTCATTCCAATGTCTCCTTGTAGGATCAGAGTTGTATCTTGCTAAGACATTAACTGAAAAAGTTATGCCAGGCCTTGTAGTGTTGGCAAGATACATTAGTGCACCAATTGCACTAAGATATGGTACTTCAGGACCAAGTATCTCTTCATTCTCTTCTCGAGGTCGGAATGGATCCTTATTCGCATCAAGTGATCGAACAACCATCGGAGTACTTAATGGATGTGCTCAAAATCCATGTAAAACCGTTTCAGTACCTTTTCTATGTAGGTAGATTGATGCACAACAATCCCGTTGCCAAATGTTCAATTTGAAAACCAAGACATAATTTTGTCTTTCCGAGATCTTTCATCTCGAATTCCTTCTTTAAATAATCAATTTCCTTTTGGAGTTCCAATAAGGTTTATGTCATCAACATATACGGCAAGTACAACAAATTCCGATGTTGTTTTCTTTATAAAAACACATGGACAAATGGCATCATTTATATAACCTTCATTTAATAAGTACTCACAAAGAAGATTATACCACATACATCCTGATTGCTTTAGACCATACAAAGATTTTTGCAATTTGATTGAAAATATTTCCCGGGATTTTGAATTATGTGCGTTAGGCATTTTAAATCCCTCGGGAATTTTCATGTATATCTCATTATCAAGTGAACCATAAAGGTAGGAGGTAACCACATCCATTAAATGCATGTAAAGCTTTTCATGGACAGCAAAACTAATGAGATAACGGAACGTTATAGCATCCATAACGGGTGAATATGTCTCTTCATAATCGACACCAGGCCTTTGTGAAAATCCTTGTGCAACAAGGCGTGCCTTATATCTTTGTACCTCATTTTTCTCATTCCTATTGCGTACAAAGACCCATTTATAGCCAACAGGCTTAAAACCATTAGGTGTTTGGACTACAGGACCAAAAACTTCACGTTTTGCAAGTGAATTCAACTCTGATTAGATTGCTTCTTGCCATTTTTGCCAATCATGTCTTTGTTGACATTCTCCAACAGATTTAGGTTCAATATCCCCACTGTCTTGCATAATTCTAGATGTAACATTATATGCAAAGACATAATCCACCACTATATCCACTCGATTCAAATTTGTCTCAATATCGATTGGATTTATTGATAGTTCCTTATTATCTTGAGTCTCGGGCTCAATGGTTTCTTCATGAATCTCAGAATTTATTAAATCGTGGATTTCTTCGTGAGATTCTTTCGTAGTGTTATTTTGATCATTTATTTTCCTTTTTCTAGGAATTCGATCCTTAGAACCCAATGGTCTGCCACGTTTTAGGCGTGCTTTTGACTCATTAGCTATGACACTTGAAGATTGTCCAATAGGGACATTGTCACGACCCGAAATCCCATCCTCGGGCCGTGATGGTGTCTAACGTTGAACCCTCTAGACAAGCCAACGTACACAATACCCTTAACGTGTCAACATTTAAATAACAGAAATAAATAAAACATCTTAGAATCCTTTTCAATTGCGGAAGCAGATAAATTCTGAAATAACATATAAGACCAAATAATACGATTCGTTTACATTTCCCAGCACCTAGAGTCACTAACTCACGAACTGACTAAGAAGTTACTAAATACAAAGTCTGAAGAAACAATACAAAAAAACTGTCTTAGAACTAAGGAAAACAAGACAGAATAGAAGAAAAGGGTAGAAGAGACGCCAAGGCCCACGAACGTCTGCGGGTCTACCTTGTAATCTCTTAGTGCACTGAAGGATTCTCCCTCAATCAGTGTCCACCGGGTCCGGTTGCGGGATCTGCACAACATAGAGAAGTACAGGTGTAGCATCAGTACAACCGACCCCATGTACTGAGTAAGTGCCGAGCCTAACCTCGGTGAAGTATTGACGAGGCTAGGACACGACAACAAAATGTACCTGTGCAGTTCAATAGTATAGCAGAAACTAAATAAGAATACAATTACGGGGAAGAACATGCTGGGGGTAAGAGATAGCAAATACTGAAATGACGGAAACGAAAACAACAGTCTAAAATATCTGAAAATAATAACGGGAATTGACAACACAACTAAACAGTGAAAAGATA
Organism: Nicotiana knightiana; assembly: GCA_005239525.1. Taxonomy (NCBI): domain Eukaryota; kingdom Viridiplantae; phylum Streptophyta; class Magnoliopsida; order Solanales; family Solanaceae; genus Nicotiana; species Nicotiana knightiana. Next base: position 7,486 of record ML389404.1, read on the forward strand.
CGGCATGGCATGTCCCCTCGTGCATAATAACATAAAATATGGCACGAAATGTCCCTTCGTGCATAAACAATATAAACATGGCACGGAATGTCCCCTCGTGCATAATAATATAAAATATGGCACGGAATGTCCCCTCGTGCACAAACAATATAAACATGGCACGGAATGTCCCCTCGTGCATAATAATATAAGATATGGCACGGAATTTCCCCTCGTGCATAAACAATATAAAATATGGCACGGAATGTCCCCTCGTGCACAAACAATATAAACATGGCACGGAATGTCCCCTCGTGCATAATAATATAAAATATGGCACGGAATGTCCCCTCGTGCATAAACAATATAAACATGGCACGGAATGTCCCCTCGTGCATAATAATATAAGATATGGCACGGAATGTCCCCTCGTGCATAAAAAATATAAACATGGCACGGAATGTCCCCTCGTGCATAATAATATAAAACATGGCACGGAATGTCCCCTCGTGCATAAACAATATAAACATGGCACGGAAAGTCCCCTCGTGCATAAACAATATAAACATGGCACGGAATGTCCCCTCGTGCATAATAATATAAAATATGGCACGGAATGTCCCCTCGTGCATAAACAATATAAACATGGCACGGAATGTCCCCTCGTGCATAATAATATAAAATATGGCACGGAATGTCCCCTCGTGCATAAACAATATAAACATGGCACGGAATGTCCCCTCGTGCATAATAATATAAAATATGGCACGACATCACCCTTCGTGCTTTTACACTCTCCCTCACCAAAACAATGACAATATCAATGGCAAGGAATACAGCATAGTGGAAATACAATTCAGAAATCAGCCGGCAAGGGGAAAGTATCAGTCAATATCGTAACGATTGCCCGGCAAAGGTCTCAGCTATAACCAATCATTTCAAATATCTCCTTTACAATTGGGTTCTCAATCGGACCAATACATCATGAGTTCATCAACCAGAGGTTTCAACATTAATCAACTTCCAAGTAGAGACAATTGCATATTATAATGAACATGGAAGTAATAATAAGGTTTTTATCAAAAATAGACTCACGGGCATGCTTGACACACAATGCATAGGTACTCGTCACCTCACCTATGAATTGGACATGATAAACACTTAACACATATCATACAATACTTATTCCCTCACCAAAGTTAGGCAAGACACTTACCTCGGGTCCCAAATATAGCAATCGACCTTTTAACACCGCCTTTCCTTTAGAATTCAACTCCGGAATGGTATTATCTAGACATAATTAACTCAAGTATATCAATAATGATTCAATAAATCAATTCCAAATCCTAATTAACCATTTCCATGCATTCTTCCAACAATAACAAAATTCGACCCCGGGTCCGCTTGGTCCAAACACGAGGCTCGGACCAAAATCTGACCACCCATACCCCCACGAGTTCAAATATATGTTTTTGTTTTGAAATCCGACCCCAAATTGAGGTTGAATTTCCCAAAGTCCCATAATCCCTAACTCTACCCAAATCCCCTAATTTCTACTTGTTTTCATGATTCTAGGCCTATATTCTAGTGTTGATAAAGGAAAAATGGAAGAAATTGGAGTTGAAGTCACTTACCCAAGTGGTTATGGAGGAAGGATGGTTTGGAACTCGGCTATGGGGTTGGGAGAAGAAGAAGAAGGTGAAAATTATGAAATTCCCGTATGGAATTATGTTTTTGGGCTATTTAAATAACTGGGCGAAAAATACTCTTCGCGTTCGCGGGCCCTTGGCCGCATTCGCAAAGAGTTGACAATTCTGACCTACGCGTTCGCGAGCCTAGGGCCGCGTTCGCGAAGAACAACCTACCCAGTCCCCCATCCTAAGACTACACGTTCGCACCCCTGGGGACGCGTTTGCGTAGAAGCACTGTCCAGTGCTCCGCGTTCGAGTCTCCCTCTACTCGTTCGTGTAGAGTAAAAACCTAGGCCAAGATATTTACCCTTCGCATTCGCGGGCCCTTGGCCGCGTTCGCGAAGGGTATTACACCAGACACCAGTAGAACATCAAAAACACCAGATTTTTCTAACTTTATACACCCCGTTAACTACCCGAAACTCACCCGAGCCCTCGGGACTCAAAACCGAAAAATACACACGACTTCCAAATCATTGTACGGACCTATTCAAGTACTAAAACCACTGAAATAACATCAAAATTAATGAATTAAACACCAAAACCTATGAAAATCCTCAAAACATCATTAACCTTTAGCTTTTCCATTTTCGGTCCGAAACGCATCAAATCAAGTCCGTTTTACACCAAATTTCACATATAACTCACATAACATATATATTCAACCTGTTCCGGGCTCCGGAACCATTATACGGGTTCGGCAACACCATTTTCACTTTAATTATCATTTCCAAAAGTCTTTAGTATTTCCAGAAAATAATTTTCTTTAAAAATTCATTTCTCGGGCTTAGGACCTCGGAATTCGATTCCGGGCGTACGCCCAAGTCCCATATTTTTTTACGGACCCTCCGGAATAGTCAAATCATGGGTCCGGGTCCGGTCCGTTTACCAAAAATGTTGACCAAAGTCAACTTTAATCAATTAATCATTAGGAAATCAACTTTTCATCAAGTTTTCACATCAAAGCTTCCCGGCTACACGCTCGGGATACGCACACATATCGAGGTGAGATTAACGGAGGCTTTCAGGGCCTCGAAACACAGTTTTTGCTAAATTACACAAGATGACCTTTTGGGTCATCACAGACATCAATACGGATTGGAACATTCTCTGCAGGAATATGTGATTTTGTTATCCTTTTCAAATCCGTAAATGCGGCTGGCATTTGATTTGCTATTCTTTGCAAATAGATAATCTTTTGTACCTCTTTTTCACAAATAGAGGTACGTGGATCAAGATGAGATAATGATGGATTTTTCCATAAAATTTCCCGTTTGGTTTCACCAATTTCTCCCCCTAGTTTTGGAAAAAGTGTCTCATCGAATCGACAGTCTGCAAATCGAGTAGTGAATAAATCCTTCGTTAATGTTTCAAGATAGCGAATAATGGAGGGCGATTCAAACCTAACATATATTCCTAACCTTCTTTGGGGGCCCATTTTGGTGCGATATGGCGGTACTACAGGCACATATACTACGCATCTAAAAATTCTTAAATGGGATATATTAGGTCCATGACCCAAAACTAATTGCAACGGGAAATACTTATGATAATTTGTCGGTCTTAGACGAACTAGCATTGTTGCATGCAAAATGGTGTGACCCCAAACAGAAGTAGGCAGCATCATTTTCATGAGTAACGGTCTTGCTATCAATTGCAGACGTTTAATTAAAGACTCTGCAAGGCCATTTTGAGTGTGAACATGAGCTATAGGATGTTCCACTTTTATCCCAATTGATAAGCAATAATCATTAAATGCTTGGGATGAAAACTCAGCAACATTATCAAGTCTAATAGACTTAATTGGATTATCGGGGAATTGCGCCCGTAATCGAATTATTTGTGCCACTAATTTTGCAAACGCGAGGTTGAGAGATAATAAAAAGCACACATGAGATCATCTAGATGATGCATCTACTAAGACCATAAAATATCTAAACGACCCACTAGGTGGGTAAATAGGTCCACAAATGTCCCCTTGTATACGTTCCAAAAACGCAGGGGACTCAATCCCAACCTTTGTTGGTGATGGTCTTATAATTAACTTGCCTTGATAACAAGAAGTGCAAGAAAATTCATTATTTAAAAGAATTTTTAAATTCTTTAATGGATGCCCATTTGAGTTTTCTATAATTCGTCTCATCATAATTGAACCAGGATGTCCCACTCGATCATGCCAAAGTACAAAAGTATTGGAATCGGTAACCTTTTGGTTTACAATAGAATGTGCCTCGATTGCACTAATTATTTCCTAATACATGCCACAAGATAAAGATGGGAATTTCTTAATAACCCTTTTCTGGCCAGAGACATTCTTGGTAATGATGATATATTCAACTATTCTCATCTATTGTCTCAATATGATATCTATTTCGGCGTATATATTTATAACTCAACAAGTTCCTATGGACTTGGAGGAGAACATTGCATTCTCTATGATAAGTTTTGTTCCCTTAGGCAGAGTTATAGTAGCTCTTCCAGAGCCTTCAATTAAATTACTACTACCAGAAATTATGTAACATCAGTCTTACACATACTTAAATGAGAGAAATATTTCTTCTCCTTGAATATTGTATGTGTCGTACATGAATCAACTAAACAAATATTTTTACAATCGAACCTTGATCCAAGTTTGTTTTGTGAGATATTCATATTTGCTTCCCATTGTTTGACATACAAAAGAAATATACGAATAAACATTAGTATTTTCAGAGAAAAGGAAAAAAAACAAAGTTTGAATATAATGAATAAACATTAAAAAGAATCAAATAAAAAAATGAAATGTTGTCACCCAAACTCAATCGGATGGAGTATTAATTTGCAAATAATATCCAATAATAGTATTTTCAATATACAATGTGTATATCAAAATTTCCTTTTTCAAATGCCTACAAATTATAGTATGATGTGATGCCCAATGAAGGAATGATCGTATTAAGTGGATTGTTGAGATGGACGAAATAACAGCTGGTGACAGCTATGTACATCACAGCTTAGTGGGTGATAGAGGTGTAGGATGACAGTTGTGTATGTTAGCGGTGGTTAGTTAGTTAGTTAGTTGAATTAGTGGTCAATTGATAAGTTAATTAGCTCAAAGATGTGTAGTATATATAGATTAGCATTGTAATAACCGAGTAATATCTTCAATGCAGTTGAGTGCATTTCTCTTCAGAACCGACTTATATCTCCTCTTCTTCTTTTTCTTCTTCTTCTTTGATACTTCCTAAGGGCTTAAATATCGCGCAACAATGGCGTGATTTAATATGGTATCAGAGCTTGAGTAGATCAATTTGAGCTCAATTCGATTCTCATTTGTGAAGTCAGAGAGATAGGTTTTTTGGTTTTAATTGAAGGAAGTTCTCTAGAAGCTTTGCAGCTCAACAATGGCGACACTAGATATTGATAATCCCAGGCATCCTCTATTTTTACAGTCGTCAGATAGTCCTAGTAATGTGATCATTTGGATTCAGCTGAAAGGAACTGAGAATTATTCAGTTTGGAGAAAAGCGATGGTGATTGCACTGTGAGCAAAGCGGAAGCTAGGGTTCATTGACGGAACTTGTACAAAATGTCAATTCACTGAGGATCTGGGAGAGGACTGGGAATGAGTTACTGCAACAGTTCTAACGTGGATAATGAATACTATTTTGCCAGAATTGATTACTGGCATCGTTTATGCTGATAATGCTCATGAAGTTTGGGTAGATTTGGAGGATCATTTCAACAAAGTTAACGGATCTAGAGTCTACAATCTCCAACGAGAAATAGCCACAATTTCTCAAGGTACTTCAAGCATTTCTATTTATCATTCTAGACTGAAATCTTTGTGGGATGAGTGCGGATCCTTAATTCCGTCCCTACCTGTTACTGTTGGAACAAAGGATTTTATAGAACACCTTGATCAACAAAAACTATTTCAATTTCTAATGGGATTAAATGAGTCATATGGTGCCATTAGAAGTCAGATCTTATTACAATTCCCATCACCTTCAGTTAGTCATGCATTTGTAATGTTGATCAATGAAGAAAATCAGAGGAAGGTCTATTTTTCTAATTCACAAGTCAATTTAGGAAATGATATAAGTGATTCCACAGCATTCATAAGTACTGGGGACAATCCAGCAAAATTTAAGAGGTTTGGTAATCTGTACTGTGAATATTGTCGTCTAAAGGGTCACACCAAAGATACTTGTTACAAACTCCATGGCTATCCATATGGCTTTAAGGGGAAAAGCAACCAGCAATACAGATAGGTAATGCAGTGGTAAAGGATGATAATCATGAATAGGAGAATACTAAGCACAGGGCTAAGGCTGAAGGACACCAAGGAATGGCTAATTTCATCACTGAGGAGAAGTATGGCCAGATAATGAGGTTACTGAACAAGGAGAATTCAGAAGATTACAAGGCTAAAATGGCAGGTAAAGATGTTTCACAATCTTTTGAAAATTGCCAGGATCCTTGGATCATAGATACTGGAGCAACTAATCATATGACTTCAAATCATAATTTGCTGGATAATGTGATTAGTTTGCCTAAACAGAAGAGAGGTAATGTACATCTTCCAAATGGTAAGTCTGTTCCAGTTACATATCAAGGTAGTTATAATCTCACAGAAGATGATACAATCCATGATGTGCTATGTGTGCCTAAGTTTAAGTATAACTTGTTGTCAGTTTCAAAGCTAACAAGGGACAGTGCTCAGTGAACTTTTTTCCAACATTCTGTGTATTCCAGGACCTGTACACTGGGAGGGTGAAGGGGATTGGTAAGGAGAAGGGTGACCTTTATCTCTTGATCCCAAGGAAGATAGACTGAATTAAAGAAGCACAAAGAGTTAGAAGTTGTCTTGCTGCAGAAATGAAGACTGATATACACACATGGCACAGAAGGCTTGGACATATACTTGCACTGGTTATGGAGAAACTGGACCTCTTGAAGAATAAAGAGATATCGAGTTGTAGTTTTGAAAAATGTATTGTTTGTCCACTAGCTAGACAAACAAGAAAGCCTTTTACTCTTAGTAATAATAGGGCAGCAGAAATTTTTCAACTGGTACATGTGGATATTTGGAGACCATATAGAGTTCCTACATATAATAGAAACAAATATTTTCTAACACTTGTGGATGATCATTCAAAGATGATTTGGGTTTTTTTTATGAAATTGAAAAGTGATACAATTGTCTTGTTAAAACCTTTCTTCAAATTAGTACATGTACAGTTTGGGAAGCATATTAAGATGTTAAGATCTGATAATGGTGCAGAATTCTTTAGCACAGAATGCAAAGAGTTATTAACTGACTGTGGGATTGTTCATCAAAGTAGTTGTCCACACACTCCACAACAAAATGGAGTGGTGGAAAGGAGACATAGGCATATATTAGAAGTTTCAAGGGCCCTAAGGTTTCAGGGGAGTATTTCATTGCATTTTTAGGGAGACTGTGTACTCACAATAGTCTATCTTATAAATAGAGTGCCATCCTCAATTCTAGGAGGAAAATCTCCATATGAAGTCTTCCATAAAGCCAAGCCAATTTTGTTACATTAAAGAACAATGGGCTGCTTGTGTTATGCTACAGTTACACAAAAGATTGATAAGTTTTTACCAAGGGCAATAGCAGCAGTTCTTATGGGATATTCTACATCACAAAAGGGTTATAGGCTTTATGACATCAAAGGGAAAAAGTTCTTTGTGAATAAAGATGTGACCTTCAAAGAAGACTATTTTCCTTTTCAATCCATGAAGGAAACCAAAGAATCTCCAATGTTTCTAGAGTTACAGGATGATCCGATAGTTCATCAAGTTATTCCAACTCAAGGGGAGACTCAGCATACAGAAGGATTGCTTAATGATTTCAATACACATGTAACGATGCCTAATGAACCACAGGTTGATCCAGTCAATGAAAATGAGGCAATGGGAAATTTTGATCAGTCATCTGCAACTCAACAATCTATTGCAGAGCCTAAATTACAGCTCAGGAGGTCTACAGGGGGTTCCAGACCTCCAACATGGTTGAAGGATTACATATGCCCAGGATCCAGCAGCTCCTCTTCACACTGTGTATATCCATTGACAAACTACTTCAATTATAGTTCTAACTCACATGGATATAAGTCATTCCTATCTGCTATATCAGAAGAAGAACCTTCATCCTATGTGGAAGCCGTAAAGGATCATAGGTGGGTTGAGGTTATGAAGTCAGAAATTGATGCACTTGTTCAAAATAATACCTGGGAGGTGGTTGAAATACCTAAGGGGAAAGTTCCTATTGGATGTAGATGAGTGTACATAATAAAGTACAAATCAAATGGTGAGGTTGAGAGATACAAATCCAGATTAGTTGCTAAGGGGTACAGTCAACAAGAAGGCTTAGATTATCAAGAGACCTTTTCTCCAGTTGTCAAGATGGTCACAGTAACGGCAGTCATTGAATTAGTTGTTGTTCATCAATGGAATCTTTACCAAATATATGTCTATAATGCTTTTCTTCAAGGTGACTTAGAAGAAGAGGTTTATATGCAGCTGCCACCTGGCTTTGGTAGTCAAGGAGGGAACAAGGGTTGCAGACTACTAAAATCCCTTTATGGGCTTAAGCAAGCACCAAGACAGTGGAACTTGAAGCTTACAGAGGCTCTTTCATATGCAGGGTTCTCTCAAAGCAAACATGATCACTCTCTTTTCACGTTGAAGAAGAAAAGCAAGTTGGTTATCATTCTTATCTACGTTGATGATCTTCTAATCACAGGTGATGATGAGACTCTAATACAAGAAGCAAAAATTACACTGCACAAAGCCTTCAAAATCAAAGACTTGGGGTCTTTGAAGTATTTCCTGGGAATAGAAGTAAGAAGGTCTCAGAAGGGGATATTGTTGTGCCAAAGAAAGTATGCAGTTGAACTAATAGCATAACTAGGACTAAAAGGTTCTAAGCCAGCTGTGACACCAATAGAACATAACAGGAAATTGACAACTGTAGAGTATGATGCACACTGTAATCTGAATGATGATCCACAGCTTACAGATGTGAAGGGGTATCAAAGCCTTATAGGGAAGCTCATTTATCTAACCTTGACAAGGCCTGACATTGCCTATACAGTGCAGACCTTGAGCCAATTCATGCAGGCACCTAAAAAATCTCATTTAGAAGCAGCACACAGATTGGTGAGATATTAAGAATGAGCCAGGGCTAGGCATTCTAATGAGAGCAGAAGGTGACATGACCTTGAAGGCTTATAATGATGCAGATTGGGCTAGCTGTCCTAACTCAAGGAAGTCTGTTACAGGGTATTTGGTGAAATTTGGAGACTCCTTGATATCATGGAAGTCTAAGAAGTAGAATACAATTGCAAGAAGTTCAGCAGATTCAGAATATAGAAGTATGGCACTGACAGTCTCTGAATTGATTTGGTTGTTAGGTGTGTACAAAGAGTTGGGAGTTGCAGTTGTTACTCCTATCCATCTTTTCACAGACAGCAAGTCAGCAATGCAAATAGCCAACAATCCAGTATTCCATGAACGCACAAAACATATAGAGATAGATTGCCATTTTATAAGGGAGAAGGTGCAATAAGGATTAGTACATCCCATTTACGTTCCAACAAAGGATCAAGAAGCAGACATACAAACCAAAGGACTTGGCAGTGTGCATCATTATCATCTACTGTCCAAGCTAGGTGTTTTGAATGTGTTTACAACACTTAGCTTGAAGGGGGGGTGTTGAGATGGACGAAATAACAGCTGGTGACAGCTGTGTACATCACAGCTTAGTGGGTGATAGAGGTGTAGGATAACAGTCGTGTATGTTAGCGGTGGTTAGTTAGTTAGTTAGTTAGTCGAATTAGTGTTCAATTGCTAAGTTAATTAGCTCAAAGTTGTGTAGTATATATAGATTAGCATTTTAATAACTGAGTACTCTCTTCAATGCAGTTGAGTGCATTTCTCTTCAGAACCGACTTATATCTCCTTTTCTTCTTCTTCTTCTTCTTCTTCTTCTTCTTCTTCTTCTTCTTCTTCTTCTTCGATACTTCC
>ML389404.1:22913-79076 GCA_005239525.1 Nicotiana knightiana
AAAAAAAAAAAAAAAAGAACTTGGTTGTTATAAAAGATCTGGATGTTATAGAGAGGTTTGACTGTATATACTCCTCCGCCCCAAACTAGTTGTCATGTTAAAGCTAGTTTAAATTAGATCAACTCAATATTTTAAAATTAAAATTTTGATATTCAAAAACTCTACGAAAAATATTGCAAGTTGCAATATTCTCATCTCAATGTGACAAAAAGATATAGGAGTATTTTAAAATAATTATCAAAGTTCACATAATTTAACTCTCGAGAAGCAAATTATTATCGGGACAGAGGGAGTATATATATATATATATATATATATATATCCTCCATCTCATTTTACATGAATGTGTTTGACTATGTACAAGGGTTAAACCAAAAAGAAAGAGTTTTAAAACTTGTATATATCATTAGACATTGTTGTGGCTATAACTTGTTACATCATTAAGGTAAGATCAATTTCTTGACCTGTATTGTGTAGATCGAGGTTTTATATTCTAGGTAACAAAGCATTAATTCAAGCCAAGAATCTAGAGGTAGAACATTCTTTCTCGATGAAAATTATATATATGCAAGATTCTTTTTGTAACTGAAACTTAAATTTTCATATGTTATAGCAATAGGTTACTCATCGGCGGATCCACGTTTTTTCTTTTTTTAAATATAGATAGATGTGCCACTAGCTATACAAAATATGAGCGTACATACAATTTGTTTGGTTCATTTTCGGGTTATGAAGTGTTGGTCATATACAAACCAACTTACTATTGACCAGAGATAGTTTAATTTTTCTTTCTATTCAATCTATTAAGTAAAAAAATTGAAAGCAAAATTAGGAAACAAAATGTTAACAAGTAAGGAAAGTGCATATTATATTGTTTTGATGAAAATTAAGCTTTTCTAAAGAAGGTGTTAATTGAATTTAGTTTTCCCAGGAAGAAATTAAAGAAAAAAATATATAAATAGAGGGTCGCAGTTGTAAAAAAATGAGTGATAATTTTCACAAAGAAATTCTTAACCGTGATTGTATGAGTGACCTAAGCTCAGTGCACTGTTCAATTCGCCATGTACATAGGTTTACAGTATAAATAAATAATACGTCCATATTTTTTTAGGATTTTAGACAATAATTTATGCTCACTTGCACCGCAACAAATAGTCCGTTCGGCCAAGTTGCAAAAATCAGTTTATTTTGAAAAATATTTTTTCTCAAAAGTACTTTTGGCGAGAAGTAGTCTGTGTTTGGCTAATTAATTTGAAAAGTACTTCTGAGCAGCAATTAGTATTTGACCAAGCTTTTAAAAACTGTTTTTAAGTGTATTTTTCTTAAAAGTGTTTTACAGAAATGTACTTTTGGAGAGAAACTATTTTTTTCTTCTCCTCCAAAACTACTTCTGCTTCTCCTCAAAATTACTTTTTTTTCTTTCAAAAGCTGGGCCAAATACTTTAATTTTAGAAAAAAATACTTTTGAAAAAAAATCATTTTTACCTCGAAAGAAGCTTGGCCAACCAGCAGGCACTCACATCATACATATGTATGTTTCTCAACGTTTTAACACTTGTAATATGTTTTGTGATGATTACATTGAAAGTGGATCTGACAAGAAAGCATAATCAATATAATGTACTTGATTGATCATTTTTTTTATACAGATCCAGTGAATTTAATGTCTGAGAATTGGATATTCATTCTTAGAACTCTCAACTCGTATTTAACTTATGTAATAATGCTTGGCTAGTTATGAAATTACAAAAAGATTCATAAACATTTATGTATCTATAAGTTATATCATTAAGATAAAAAGTGAAATCTAAAACAACTTTTTTTAAATATTAAAAAATATATATTTCTTAGACTAAAAGGGAAAATATGGCACATCAAATAAGCCAAAGGGAATATGTTGCAAGTGTTAGATTTCTGTAATACTTTTTTACTCCCCTTCCTCGTATCTGGTATGGATCTCTCCGAACCAAAAGTAAAAATTAAAAGAACTCCTCTAGTATTCTTCTTTCCTTTAGGTACTAGCTAGCTAGTCATGTAGTAGTGTTTGGCATATGCTTCTTCATCTACTTTTTCTCTTTCACGTAGAGGCAGATCCAGAATTAAAATGGCGGGACAATACCATCGAATAAAAGTTTGAGTAGGAACTGAACCCAAGTAACGTACTAAAGCTAAGTTGTGCCCCTCCAAATCAACCAACGCAATTATCTAAACTTTGAGTCTTAGGGTGTCAATCAAAATATATATCTATTATTTAATATAATAAGGGTAGGTCCGCCTCTACTTCCACTATATATAGGTCAGAATGATCTAACATGGCAATATTTAAATGAACTTTTTATGCTCTACCACACACATACAATACATGTATCTTTTTCTTGCTCATATATATAGATATATGTATTTTCTGATTTTTAACCATCAAATTAATATGGTGCTCAAGCAATTTCTTTCTCACACCCTGTAGCCTAATAAAATTTATTCTAGTGCCACCTAGTAGAATTTGATATAAACCCCTACGTAGTATATTAAAATCCAAAGAATAAAAAGAGGAACATAAAACCTAGCCTCCACAAAAACAAGGTTTGAATTGGACAAGCACAATACTATACAAAATGTCTTCATGTGCTTGGAATTATATTGTTGGGATCTAAGCAGTGTAAAGATTGGTAGGGAAGACTTTTCCTTTTCTCAAATGTATATATTACACAAAAACCCAAAATATCATCTAAGCAAACTTATTCATTTGAACCATAGCTAGCTTGGCCTACTGAAGTATTCATTTGCTTGATAATTTATGTTTCTTTCGTTCCTCTTGTTATTATGTAGAGCTCTTACAAATTTTATGAAATTGTCATGATTAGATTCTAAGTTATGTTTCTTTCTTTCTTTACTTGTAAACAATGAAAAGTTCTAGCTTCCGTGCAAATTATATGACCATAATATGTAGATATTCTGATGTTGTATCAGGTAGCAACATGTCTCTTTCTCGAGAAAGACACAATATTCGTGCACCATTAATAATAACTTTCACATATATGAAGTATGAAGTGACTTATTATTGTTATTGATAATATAAAGATTTTTGTTAATTAACATGGTCTAATTAATTATAGTACGTTGTTTATTATTTCTATCAGGTTATTTATTGATTCTTAGAAAGAAAAAAAGAAAAGAAAAAAAGAGTAGTTCGATGCACAAGGCATCTCGAATTCACGCAAGGTCCGAGGAAGGATTACACCCAAAGAATGTGACATAGATAGCCTTCCCTAATATAAGTATTACTTATTAATTCTTATCATAGATAATTCCATTTAGTAGCCTATTCTAATGAACTTGATTGAGTAAATATTTTTCACGCTGTTGAGAATAGAGCTAGGGGCGGATGCACCTTCAATGAATTGGTATTATCCGACACTGCTTCGTCAAAATGTTGACATATATACTGTCTGTTTAATTTAGTTATTCATTTGTTCCAAAAGAAATCTTGCATATGCCAAGAAGTTATAAAACTATTCAAATTGTATGCAGCTGCGGCATGAATTCAGCTTGTGCAGAGTTTACCAGAAATCAAAGTGTGTTAGGGCATTTGACAGAAGGCCAGCTGGTTTTGGTATTATTGAAGGAACAGTACCCCCTCAACCACTAAATGCTACTGGAAATACACCGTCAAAACAGAACATTAGTCCTTCAAACGATAAAAATTTACCCAATACACTCGATGTTTACTTAATGGAAAACTCATCCTCAGGAGAGGAGCATGCTCGTACTTCACAACCTATGGAAACTTCAAATGATTTGGATTTTTCTGATGTCCCCTTATGGGATTGGGACTGCAACTTTATTTAAAAATGGGAATTAAACTTCTTGAGTTAACTAATTAATCAATAATATAATCAGCTAGGGTTTAACACCCTAGAGAGTAGAACATGGAAATTCTATACATGATTTAACACACTCAAGAATATTGATACGGACGTGGTGAGTATCCTCTCAAAGGGATGAGTGATTGCAAATTATAGTAAAAAAGGTGAAATTTTAGATCTTGGTTTGGAGTTCCATTCCTAGAGTTGGGATGGTTTGTTGGAAATATAAGTGAACTTAAATGTTTTATATATGGCTAAGCTCATATATGTCCTTTTATTTACTAAGTCATCATCTTTTGTATTATCTAGGTAGTATTACTTTTATGTTATCAATGTGGTTAGGCTCATATATAGTGTGTGTGTAAAAATACTTCTAGAAGACTATTGGCACCTACAAAAGCCTCTTTGTAATATTGTTTTATAAAGAGTAGAGTTTATCCTAATATTATTATTGTGCTTCGTGTTTACTCCCTCTTCAATCCTTTTTGTGTCTTATAACATTATAAAGAGTCCATCTTTTTTTACGAACTCCATTTCCCCATGCATTCACCTCCCTCGCCGTGATGGATGGTTAATTAAGCATTGAAGTAAGGTAGTCCGGTGCACAAAATATTCTGCATTCATATAGAATTTGGGGAATGACCGTACCCAAGGGGATATGATGTTAGTAACCTAACTTGGCGCTCAGTGGCTGATTCACAGCTTGAACCTGTGACCTTTAGGTCACGTCGAGACAACTCTACCGTTGCTCCAAGACCCTTCCTGATTAATCATTGAACCCCTAGAGAATACATGAAGGACATGACATAAAACCTTACCTTCTCAAATCCTACATATGTGTTAATGGATACTCCCAACTTTGTGGCTTCCATAAAATTGAGCTTCTAACTTGAAAGCACATCCTACGCCTATTATATATTCACCTAGCTTTATAACTACAACTTGGTCTTCCTAGTGGCATACGCAGCAATTTTCTAAGCGGTGTCAATATTTAAAGAATTGAATAAATAAATAAATTACTGTAACGACAAGCTATTTTATTTTATATTTACACTTATATTTTAATCTTATTTATTATTTATACATACAGATTACGAAAAAAATTTGACGAAGCGATATCACGTGACACCACTTTAAGCAAGGTGCCTACGCCCCGCACTTCCCTCTAGTGATAAAAAGCAAATAGGAAGGATTCTTCATTTCTACAACTCACTACAAGTTACCACATACAGAATTATGGGGAGAATGTGTTTGATATATTCTGTAGTTTGTTTGGCACCTTTTCCATACATGCACATTTTGTCTTCCACATATCTGATGCATAGATTTAATCTTTCTGTTATATGTATTGACGTTCTTCTAGTTGTTGTCACACCTCCTTTTTTCATTATTCTCGAATTAATGAAGGGGTAATAAGGGAATTTTCCTAATTAAAATGACATTATTCGATTTTGAGATTTATTTATTATTTTAGAGTCACCACCCGGATTTTTGACAATGTTCCGGGACACCGTTTTGTTTTGAAAATCCCAAACCGAGGAAATTTTGACTCTGTTTTAATTTGTCTGCGACCAAAAATCCGAGTAAGAAATTCTGTTAACCGGGGAGAAGGTGTTAGGCATTCTCGAGTTCCGTGGTTCTAGCACGGTCGCTTAACTATTGGTATTTGGCCTAAGTTATCTGTTTATTTACGCGTTTTAGCCTATTTTGCATTTAGCCTTTTTAAACCGCTTTTAGTATTTATGGATTTATCTTGAAACAAGTCATGATGGCGTGCACTTGCTTGTTTTTTGGACACATTCTAACTACGCCACATGAAATGCACCCGCAATTACAACATGTGATTTTTATTATAATTTGAAGTTGAAGACGGGGACATGAGTTGTCGCACCCGAGTGTAGATTACGTAGTCAAGACTATGGTCATGACGGTTTTATACTGCCTATTTGAGGCGATGTTTGATTATTCCTTATGTTTTCTATTTGAAGGAGCATTTTTAGTTTTAAGATCAATTAGAGCGTTTATGGATTTGTCTTAGACAAGTCACAATGGAGTGCACTTGTTATTTTTTGAACACATGGCAAACACGTCACATGAAATGTACCCGTGGTTGCTATAGCATTTTTGTTAATTGTTTAGAGTTGAGGGTCGGGGGAATGAGTTGCCACTCCCGAGTGTGGACAATGGTAATTTTTGGAATGACACTTGATTTTACCCAATTTTCAAACTAAAGGATGTCACTCTACCTAGAGGATTGCCTAAATGATGTTCACTAGCCTAAAGGATAACATGCTTCGGGTTATGGCCATATTTTAGCCCCTTAAATGTTTAACCCTTTTGGCCAATCCTATTTATGGCTAATTGTTAAATAAAGGAAGATATGTAATTCAATCATACCAATCAAGGAAAGTTTTGCAAAATAAAACAGAACTATTGATTTACCAATCGCAAGTTTAAGGAATCAAATAAGCTCATTTAGCCACATTAAGGACATTTTGACTAATGTTTTTTGTTCAATTTCATACCTGCTATTTAATTCGTCACTCATATATATTGAGATTTCATATGTCTACTGTTACAGGTTCTTTCAAAGGAACATCCTCTGAATTTGATGGAAATAGCAGATCTATTTTTTATACCGTTCGAAATTCTTCAAAAAAAAACAGTCTTTTAAGGTTAATTATATGAGTTTAGAAGAACAGGTTCTCTCTTTGATTTTCAGAAAGTTTGACAAGATGCAAGGTGAGTAAAAACTCTGCTAAGTCCAATTATTTTGAAACAACCGAATTTTGAATAACTGTTTCTGAAAATCGGATAAAAAAAATATTTTATGAAAGGTTCCACAGGGGGGGATTCGAACAATAAGTTTTTTTTTATTAAACACCTATTTCGGGTTTTGAAGTATTTTTCGGAAACAGATTCAAATTTCAATTAAAATTACCTCACAATTCAATTCGAACACTATAATTAAAGGGCTAAAAAGAAATGAATATACAGTCCAATTTATATTACATTACAATGATGCTGAAAAATAGGTACAAAGGAATTACAGCTTGACTAATGTTATACATTTTCCAGAATCAAAGAAAACTAATATAAAGGTTCCAACCCATTTTACCGACTTGAACTCCCTTAAGGCCTTGCATTTAAGCCTTCCCATGTAATATGTAGAACACCCCAATTAGTTGAATGTGTTATTCATCCACTAGACTAAACAAGACTATGACAAGAAGTCAAGTTTAGGTCGGATGATGCTTATGCTAAACTATACTAAAAAAAATCATTCATGTATCTTTAATGTAGACTATCAGTCCAAAATTCACTATTTGGACAGTAGTAACAATAGATCTTCAAATATTTATAGGATGAGTCATACCATGAAGGAGATTAGACTCACCCTTAATGATGTTTTTACACCATTTATAACAGAACAGGTTCTTGTCTTTTTATGGACTGAATCTGACCATAAAAAGGGGTCAGATTCATCTCCATAGAGGTCCTATTCAAACTCGTGATTATACTGTGACTTTGATTTTTTAGGCATTTCGTAGAGAATGAACCTAACCACTTGAAGGGTTCAGATTCACGATTCTACAGCCTTTGTTGATTGCTCATTTCATACCCTTAAAGGGTGATAAGCTACTGTTTAAGCACTTAATATGGGGTAAATTTGACTACCAACGAGTCAAACTCATCTACCCTAGTGCTAATACTAACATAATTCTAAACTATATAGAAACTCTTATTATTTAGGCATTTTTAGAGGGTGAATTTGAACATTCAAAGGTTTAGATTCCTCACCTTAATGCCCTTTTTAACGACATACTTTATACCCTTTTAAAGGGTAAACTTCAGCCAACCATACTAATGTTTATGCACTTATCATGGGGTGAGTTTGATTATTAAGGGATCAAACTCATCTACCCTAGTGCAAGTTACCCTAATATGCTAAACAAATATAAAATTAACATCTAACTACCAAATACTAAATGTATTGACTGAAACTTAACGAATAATCAAACTGATTCCAGGAGTTGCATACATTCAAACAATAATAACCTTACTTCAGTTTTATATCAAGAATGGAGGAGAAGAGGATTCAGATTCATACAATCTTAAAGTAAACACAACATGAGTCAACAATTTCAGCATAAAGTTCTGGATTCAATAACTCTGTCTAAAGTTCATCGTTACACACCTTAAAGAGAGAATTAACGAAATCCTGACCAAATAAAGGTCAGGTAATCAGCAAAGTAGTAAAAAGAAGGAAATTCCAGCAACAATAAAAGCAGGAGCAACCAGAAAACCAGCAAACCAGGAAGAGTGAACAGCCCAGAACGCAGGTACTCAAAACAGATATTTCGAAACCAGAAACAGAAAAGAACAAGAACCAAGTTGAGAAGACCCACAAAAGCTTGATGAACTCCAAAAAGAAAATCAAACCTTTTCAACCATATTCTTTTTTCTTTGGAAATTTTGTTTATGAATGAGAAAATATTTTGATTCTTTCTGTATTTTCATAATGTATTAGCAGCTAAGAGAGGTTGAAAGAATGTTTTTCAGAGTGTCCAAAAAAATCCTCTTTATTCTAAAGGGAGGGGGGTCTATTTATAGGAGACTTGGGAATGGGATATCCTTTGGTATATTCCTAATTCATTAGACTGAAGAGGGTACATGTAAAGCTTTCCACCCTATCCTTTTGGGATAGCTGCCCCTTTCCAGAACATTCCAGCCTTAGAAAAGACCCTTCTACCCTTAAAAATCTGATTTCCTAATCTACATTACCTGTTGTGCCCCTTGGAGTCCCAGAATTTACCATTGGGTAATCATGGTTACTTACTTGGGTTATCATTTAACTATAGTTAACTAACACTAGTTAGGTCCCATAGGTGACTACTAGTTTTTTTTTTTAACCTAGGTCAACTAATTAAGTTAATTGATTAAAGCTCCTATTAGTCAAACTAGGTTTAGCTTGTTACTTAAGGTAAGTTGATCAACTCAATTCTTAAGTTAACTGATTTAGTTTGGTGAAATTTACTTAATTACCTAAAATCATAAACTTAATTAATTAATAAGCCTAGGTCGACTAATTTATTTTAGTTAATTAATCTTAAATTAATTATTTTAGACAAATTTTAGGATTTAGTTAATTACTTAAGAGACTATTAGACTTAGGTTAGTTAACTTAGGTCTTTAGGCTTAGGATAATTAAAGGAAGTTGGTTAAGTTAACTAGTTCATTTTGTTTGAAGGAGTCGACTAAGTTAAATCAATTCTTGGGTTTTAGGTGAGTCTTATGCTATGTTAACTATTAGTCAATAAAAAACTTTATTCTAATCTAATTAACTAATAGCTAAACCTTCATTGTTTTATCAAAGGTTAATTGATTTTAGATTAATTAATTACTTTAGGTTAGTTAAATTAATTTCTTAGACTTAGTTAATATTCTTGTATTAAGGTCTGCTTTAGCTTCTACTTGGGTCTAGGTAGGGCTTAGTTTGTTTAGGTTAATTAATTATTCCAGTCTAAACCAAGAGTCGAAATTAGTCTATCCCATGGTTAATTGGAAGTTAACACCTAGTTGTGACTACTAACATAGGCAATAAAATCAAGAGCTAAATCAAATGACGACCTTAGGCAAAACATGATCAAACAACTGACAAAATGCAGCAAAGGTTGTTGCATTTTCACAGGAAGATGCAATATCAGCATTTCAGTATATGAATTCAAGGATGTAACAACTAGTTCATTCATGCTCGTTTCTTGACAAAAAGTTCATAAACAACATATGCCTAAAAATCAGTAAAGAAAATAAACTAAAACCTAATACTAATCTTGGTTACACCATAGTTAAACCACACGAAAATAGTGATAAATAATCCCAAGCTAGATATATTTGGGTCTTTAAACTAAGAACAAGAATAATCAGGAACAAGTCGACAGAGATGATGAACAAAAAATCACACAGTGATACAAAAACAGTGATTAAACCAACGTATTTATGCAAGAAATAGATAGGAAGGGGGGAATACCCGTTTAAAAGGATTTGGCCGAAAAAAATAAAGTCGACGGGCTTGGCTGGATCCCGGCGGGGTTTGGAAATGATCCAAACCCACATGAATCAATAGCTCTCATCAAGATCTATTGACTCATGTAGCTTTGATCCATTAGCTGTTCTTGAATCGGCTGGACATGGGGTTTTAAGGTTTAAGGTTTCTTAGATCTAAGATCGGATGATTTTGGGTGGGATTTTGGTGGAATCAACGACGGGAGGTGACTGAGGAGGAGGAGGAGAGTGTCTGGTGAAGATTTGGTCCGGATTGGGTGAAGCTCCGCTGCCGGAGGCGATTTCCGGCCGGCGGAGGGCGGCGGCTAGGTTTTGGTGTTTAGAGAGAAGTGAGAGAGACGGACTGGGGGTGTTTGGGAGGGTGTTAGAATTTGAGTTTGAGAGGGTAGGGGGTGTTTATTGGAACAGTCTTATACTTAAAGGTTGGGGGGTTGTGAGTCGTTGGATCAAGAAGATCTAACGGTTGGAGATGAAGCAGGGCTTTAAAAGGGGTCGTTTAGGAGACAGGGGGTTTGGACCAGGCAATGTTTGGGTTGGGTTGGAGTGTATTGGGTAGTGAGAAAGGGGGTTTGATCATGGGTGCATTGGCCCAGGTCCAATTTTTGTCTTTGGGAACACTTAGGTTAAGTAATCAAACTAATTAAATCATTCTAATTAATAAAAATTAATTTTGACCTAATTTTATCCAATTATAGCTTAATTAATGAGTAAATTAACGTGAGACTATTAGTTTTAATACTCATAATTATTTAAAGAACGAATTTGTAATTTTCCTAATAAAATGATCGAATTAGGCAATTTAAACTAAAAAACTTAATTATAAAAAATTTAAAATGTTTTGTTATTATCATAAATTTTAAAATATGACTTATGACCATACAGTGCAAATAATTCACGAAAAATAATTAAGTTTAATAAAATTCCATAAAATTGAATTATTTATCAAATTTGTAGGAGTATCTAATAGGGGGAAAATTACATGCTCACAGTTCTGAATCCTCATACTCAAAGAGTGAGTATAGGAAAACTGCATTTGGCAATATCACTTTCAAAAATGAGATGATCAATGGTCTCTTTAGCTTATTGGATGTTTATAACATTAGCATTTTGAAACTAAAAGCAGTCCAAATTTGATAAAAATATATCATCCAGTGGGATTTTCTCTTTAAAAATTCTTCACAGAATAAATGAGATTTTGAAAGGAACATGTTCAAGCCAAGTTTTATGCCATACTTGTTGAGTTCTTTCCTGTCTCGGACTATAAAAATGCAGTTGAGCAGCTGAATTTTTCATCTGTGGTTGGTGTCCATATATACTGTCTCCAAATACTACCATAACTGCATGTTAATTGTGACGATTCTTGGGGAGTCACCACAAATAATACACATTTTATAGCGACTATGGTCGCCTCAAAACATGTTCTATAAAATAGATTTTAGGTTGGTCGACTAATAACAGCATATGGTAGCGAATAAGTTGCCAGAAAGACATTCAGTGGCGACATTGAAATTACCACGAATGGATTTTACCTTTCGTGGTTGTTTGGGTCACTACTGAAGCCTCCTTTGAAAAATTATAATAATGCATTAATAGCAAGCTGTTTTTGTAATGACCTGACCAGTCGTTTTGAGTAATTACACTTCGCTCGGTAGTTTACGGGCATGAGTAGCTTCGTATGATGTATTATGACTTATGTGAATTTTCGGTTTTGGTTTATAGGTTATTTGGAATCGGTTTGGAAGAATGAATTTCATTGTTGAAGCTTTAAGTTGAAAGAGTTGACCAAGTTTGAATTTTTGTGAATTTGACCCCGGAACGGAGTTTTGATGGGTACGTTGGGCCCGGATGGTGATTTTTGACTAGGGCGTATGCTTGGGTTTACATTTGGATGTTTCTAGAAGGCTTCGGCACAAGTTGGCAAAAATTGAAAATATGAAGGTTTGGAAAGTTCATAAGTGTGACCGGAAGTTGTCTTTGAGGATATCAGATTCAGATTCTGGTTTCGAAAATTGGAATAGCTTCGTCATGTCATATGGGACTTGTGTGCAAAATTTGGGTTCATTCGGAGTTGGGTTTCTATGTTTCGGCACGAGTTATAGAAATTGAAAAGTTCAAGTTCATCAAGTTCGGTTTGAGGTGTGATTCATCATTTCGATGTTTTTATGTGTGTTTTGGGGCCTCAAGTAGGTCCGTGTTATATTATGGGACTTGTTGGTATATTTGGTCGGGGTCTAGAGTGGCTCGAGTGAGTTTCGGACGAGGTTTGGATCATTTTCATTTCATGTTGCATTGCTGAAGATCTCTGGTTCTGGTGTGATCGCACCTGCGGAGTGTTGGGCGCAGGTGTGGAGCCACAAAAGCGGCAGTGTCATTGCAAAAGAGAGAAGGGAAGCTGGGCGTGATGATCGTAGGTGCGGGTTCTTGGACGCACCTGCACAACCGCATATGCGGTTCAAGTGCGCAGAAGCGCGATCACAGAAGCAGCTTGAAACCGCAGGTGCGAGGGATTGCTGGGCCAGACTGTTTTCACAGAAGCGGAATTTTTTCGCAAAAGCGGTGGTCGCAGATGCGAAGAATTTCCTGCAAATGCGAAGTGCTGGGCAGAATGTTAAATACAAGGGTTCGTAATTTTGGGTTCATTTTTACATTTCCAAGATCGGATTGAGGCGATTTTTGGAGCAAATTTCATCACAGGGATTGGGGTAAGTATTCTACACTTGGTTTTGATCTTATTCCACGAATCTATCTTCATTTTTGGAAATTGGTTGATGAATTTTAAAGAGAAATTGGGGGTTTTGGCCTAAAGTTTCCTAATATGCATTTTTGAGTTTTGAACAACGAATTGGAGTCGGATTTGAGTGAAACTAGTATGGTTGGACTCGTAATTGAATGGGTTGTCGGATTTTGTGAGATTTGTTGGGTTTCGAGGCGCGGGCCTGGGTGTTATTTTTGGCCGATTTTGGGTTTTGATTAAGGGTTCGATCTTTATCATTTGAAATTTGTTTCCTTGGGCTTTATTTGATGTATTTAAGTTGCTTTTGTCTAGTTTTGAGTCGTTCAGAGGTTGCTACGCACATGAAGGCATGTTTGGAGCATCGCTTGGATTTCTTGGCATTGGTATTAGATTTTTCGAGGTATGTAACTCTTCTAAACTTAGTGTTGAGGGTACGAAATCCCGAATTACGTATTATGTGATTGGTATTGAGGCGACGCACATGCTAGGTGACGGGCGTGTGGGTGTGCACCAAGTTAATTGGGACTCTGTTGTTTCTATGGCACTGTATAGTAGTCCTATTTTGTTAATATCCGTGTTTTCACTATGCGATAAAGAAAATGAGCTGTCAATCATGCTAGATATCATGTTTAGGCTTCATGTCGATACTGTTGGGACCCATAGTGGTTGGTTTTTACTGTCATTTCACTGATTTCATTAATATTTCGTACTCAGTCATATTCATGCATTCTTATAGTATCTCAGTCTCAGTTGTTATTTATTGATGCATCATATCATTATTGCCGGGCTAGTTTCATGACATTGTGAGCTCGTGAGTGAGACTGGAGAGATTGATGACTGAGTGAGGCCAGGGGCCTGTTTGTGAGGATATTGATACTATAGCACGTGATTTGTCCGTGCAGCACATGAGTTGTCCGTGTGGATCCATATATTGATATTATAGCACGTGAGTTGTCCGTGCAGGACGTGAGTTATCCGTGTGAATTATAGCGCTTGGACTGTAGGAGCCCCTCCAGAGTCTGTACACCCCCAGTGAGCGTTGTTGATTATATTGAGGGATGGCTCTTCCCTGGACATGGATCTTGTCCGAAGCATTTAGATACCTAGAGATGGATCTTCTCCATGGGGTCGGATTCGCCTTCCTCGGTACAGAGTGACTGATGGTCAGTGATGTATATATTTCGGGATAGATCTTCCCTGGGCCATATGGTCCATATACAGTACCGAGTGGTTGAGCATGATGAGTGAAAAGTGTGAGACAGTAAAATTGAGTTTCTAAGAGTGCGAGTACATGATTCATCTCTGAGATACATGGCATTGGCATGCACACATGACATACAAGCATAGAGATGTATTTTTTTCCTCATGTTGTACGGTATCACGTCATTCATGACTTTCTATGTGGGCATAGAGAGGTATTTTACACTTGCTATCAGGAAAAAAAATGAAACATCTTATTTATTGTGGAAAGGTTATTTGAAAAAATTACAGTTTTCAAACTTACTAGTATTTTTGGCATTTTAGGTAAAAGATTTGGGTTTTCACTGAGATATTTGAAAAGCATGACTATTTTCTAGAACTGTGAATGAGCTGAGCATTTTTACTTTTGAGATACCTCTTTTATTACTTGTATTATGTTGTTATGAACTGTTGTGGGATATTGGTATTGGACCCGACCTTGTGTTAGATCGTCATTACTTTCTAAGGTTAGGTTTGTTACTTACTGAGTACATGGGGTGAGTTGTACTCATACTACACTTCTGCACCTTGTGTGCAAATGTTGGTTCTTCTTATTGTTGTTTTCGATGGGAGCTGGATTGAAGATATACCTGCATCCCGGTTGTAGCTGCCTCTTTTTCGTGGTAGCCTTAGATCTATAAAACTCTGTTTATGTACTTTTCAAACTGACTATATATTTATTTCATTTCCACTTTGTAAACTCTATTCTTAGAAGCTCGTGATTTGTACTACCAGTTCTTGAGAAATGTATAAAATTCAGTAAATTACTATCGTTGTTTGTCTTGTTAATATCATTGGAATTGGGTAGTTACTAGTTGGTTTACCTAGCGGGTTGGGTTAGGTGCCATCACGACTAGTGGATTTGGGGTCGTGACAAGTTGGTATCAGAGCTCTAGGTTCACAGGTTCTACAAGTCATGAGCAAGTGTCTAGTAGAGTCTTGCGGAACGGTATGATGACGTCCATACCAATCTTCGAGAGACTACAGGGAATTTAGGATATACTTCTCGTCTTTCTTTCCTTATCGTGCGTCATTTATTCAGCTTGAAGCGTCAACTGTTGAATTCCTTCCATGCATTCATATGCGCACATGAGCGCTCAGTATCAGTTGTGCAATGATGGCTTGTGATTTCATGGTTGAGGTGTGAGATATGATTTTGGCATGTTGATGATGGGCCAGTCTGGAGGACTTGAGGCCGGGTTTTGACGGTAGCCTGAGCACTGAGATTTTGATTGAGTGAGCATGTTCTTTTGGGCTTATACGTCCGGTGGTGTCCCTATGAGTGGACTTTGTGGCTCGTCGAGTGGCGGGATGGCTATGTGGTGAGTATGATGTGACTGTGAGATGTGTTCAGAATGTTTGAATGTGTCGAGAAGAGTTTACTTGGGATGTAATAAGGGCTATTGGGTGTTTGATTTATGCCTTGATTTGGCGTTTGGCCTCGATTTATGGGTGTGTTGAAGGACCTCTCATGTTGTTTAGTTGTGGAGTGAATTAGAATTTCATGTCGTGTTATGAGCTCAGACTCAGGGAGATTAAGTGGTTGCTTAGTAGTTGTGGTTGTGAAAGGGTATAAGAGATGTCGATTGAAGCAGGTGGGTTATCTCCTGCGAGGTGTCCTGAGGTTGTGTGATCCCTATGATGTGTTGTGGGGAGTTCTTTTTTACCAGTAAAAAATATATGTTGCAATTTGGGTTTGGATCGCTTTTGGAAGTTGGATTGACTATTACAAGGGTGAATGTGAGAATTGCAGATAATTTGAAGTATTAGATGGTTTGTGTTACATGAGCTCAGGAAGGATTTAGTTGAATCTCGCTGCGGTATAATGGCAGTAGTAGAGTATGGGAATTTTGATTTATTGTGTGTTTTGATCTATGGCTTTGAGCCTAGTGGGGGAGTCTTCTATCGACGAATTGAATGCACGGTTATGTGACGTATTGGTTTCAGTTTGGGGTGTACTGGTGAACCAGTTATGACTACAGGGGTTGAGATTGAGGATGACTCGAGTAAGAGAATTTCTGGATACGGGTTGTATTATGCTTTATGGGTATATGGGAAACATTGAATGATTGAGTTGTTATTCGTAAAGGATGTAGTGTGCATACAATATGGATTCACTCGGTTTCTTAAAAATGTGGGTTACTTCTTAGGGTGTTGGTGTGACAAATGGGGTACAGGTCGTTCGATTCGTTTGATTAGTTAATTGAGATTCTATCAGAGTGGATGATTCTCAAGAAGGTTCTAATAAATTCAAGAGTTATATGTAGCAATTGAGAATTTCTGCAAAATTGTATATGGCTAGAATCTGAGATTTGCGTTGGATGGTGTCGAGACTTGTGGAATTTTTATATCATTCTGGATTATGCATTTCAGTATCAAGTAGGTGAAGTAGATGGTTTTAGGTTCACATAAGGTTCTTTAGAGTGGGTGTCTCGGTTGTGGTGTTTCGGGGCGCTTAAGAGGGAAGTCAGCGGCTTATGGGTCTTAGGGCGTTGTGGTTTTATACTAGGGTATCTTGTGTGGTGAATTTTGGTTAGGTATCGTGGTGTTCTAGCAAGGAGAAGTATCAATTTGAAGGCAATATGAAAAGGCCTTGGAGAAATAGAAGCTTGGTAGTAGGTTGGATCAGCACAGCAATGGGTATGATCGGTTCTTTAGGTACTTATGACGTGGCTAGTCTCTACAGGTGTTTTGTGGCAATTCTCTTGGGTTTTGGCGACCTGCGTGGCTGGGTTGAATTAGAGAGATTCGGTTTTAATAGCTTGGCGATGTGCGAATGGGCTTCGAATAGTTTTTAATGGTTTCTACCACGGTTCGAGGAGTATATTTCCTACCGGCGTGAGAAATATGTTGCGTATTGGAATTCTCTCCGGGATAGGATCAAATGGAAGATTTCTGACTGGACGGATGTGTATTATTCTTGTGACTCAGAGTTGATTATGAGAATCTTGTACTCTTCACATGATGGCATGGTAGATGCGGTGCGTTGTGTGGGACTGAGATTTGCAAGTGCAAGGTCACGGGTCAGTTCGGAAAGGAATGACATAAATTTGTAGGCAGCATTGACGGTTTCAGATGACTAGGTAAATGATATTATTATTTGGAATGGCTTGATGAGAGTATACATTTCGGAAGGGGCAATGTGTTTGATTTATGGATACTTCACTGGTACTGCGACACTCTCCTGGTTGATCAACTGCTGATATTCAAATTTTGCTATGTGGCACGGAAGAATTTTAGAAGTATTCCTCATAGGATGATCGTGTATGAGAGATGTGTTAGAAATTCTGGCGGTAGATTTGGGATCAGATATGGTGATTTGTGTGTTCTATGGATTTGGAGACTGGGAGTTCTCACGAGCAGATTGTTTCATGGTTGTGGACCGTGAAATCTTGGCCAAAGCTAGCCAGATGATAGTATGAATTATGATTCCGTCATTGTGAGCTTTTAGAGGTTTATTTATCTATTTGTGGGTGCCCCGAGTTGATTTGGGGGTCCATTGGTAGGCCCAATTAGAATGTGTATTCTACACCTAGTAGGATTGGCTGGCTCCATAATGCTATTATTGAGGGATGTGCCATTTGGTTGTTGTTGAGCTTATTCGTGTTCTGAAATTTTCTGTGAGTTACTCTTCTATGCTACGAGGAGTTGTGATTCATTGGTTTTAGGCACACATGGTACGGTTCTATTGTGGTCTTATAGCAAAATTTGAGCGAGATGAGTAATTGGGTATTGCATGATTGAGGGCGTATTGCGGGTTTAGTGTGGCATTGTGTCATCTGATTCTCCGTGGTTATGGTAATGCACTTTGGGTACTTGATGTCGAATTTCGCGTGGTTATTGATTTTTAGAAGGTGGCTCGAGGTATATGATATGGACCAGCGTTTGAATGGAGTCGCGCATTGCAGCGGAGTTATATTGAGGTATGAATCTTTGTGTTAGATTTAGGTGATGGTTCTATAGTGTGTGATGGGTACTTAGCATTGCGTGGTGGTGGTACCCGTTGAGCTTGCGGGACGGTTCTC
Source organism: Nicotiana knightiana (assembly GCA_005239525.1). NCBI lineage: Eukaryota > Viridiplantae > Streptophyta > Magnoliopsida > Solanales > Solanaceae > Nicotiana > Nicotiana knightiana. The sequence continues at coordinate 40,841 of ML389404.1, forward strand.
TTAATTGAGTCATTTTCGCTATTGAGTACATTTGGATTGTCGCTTATTGGTGCATGGATTGCACGGTTCGTGGCTCTGGGTAGCATTGGTGTTGCATATCAGTAGAGTAGTTGGTATTTGATAAGATGAGTCGTCGGATCTAGGATGAGTTCTATCGGATTTGATTGTGGTATATTTGGAAGGATAATATCGGAAGTCGGCTTAGGAATTGGTTATAGTTCTTGTTGAAGGAGAGGGAGATCCACGGCTTATTGATTTGATGAATGGTTATGAGTTTCTGCGTGTTCTTTCATTATGAGCAATGTATGAAGGTTTTAGAATGAGGTTTTGTTAGGTATGAGGCTTATTACCAGGATTGGATTATTCTGAGCAGTTACTATGATCGGAGAATTTGCTATGGGTATTTGAGTCATGTGGTATATCTTGTGACTGTAGCTTGGGTTATGGTTGCGGTTTCGTACAACTTGTTGACACTTATACGGCGTGTAGGTTGCGAGATTTAGGTCTTACGAGAAATTTTGGATGTTGGAAAAATTGGATTCTAAGGCTTATGGGCTAGGTTGAATTGAGAAATTTCAGTTATGTTATGTTATTCGGACCTATATGAGATAGGGTGACGTGGGATCACCCTCGGGTATGTGCATGGTAAGGTTATACGGTGGTTTGGTGGTTTTGGGGACAACTCCTGGCACATTCGAGGACGAATGTATGCTTAAGTGGGGGAGAATGTAACGACCCGACCGGTCATTTTGAGTAACTGCACTTCGCTCGGTAGTTTACGGGCATAAGTAGCTCCGTATGATGTATTATGACTTATGCGAATCGTCCGTTTTGGTTTTCAGGTTATTCGGAATCGGTTTGGAAAAATGAATTTTATTGTTGAAGCTTTAAGTTGAAAGAGTTGACCAAGTTTGACTTTTTGTGAATTTGACCCCGGACCAGAGTTTTGATGGGTCTGTTGGGCCCGGATGGTGATTTTGGACTAGGGTGTATGCCGGATTTGCATTTGGATGTTTCTAGAAGGCTCCGGGACAAGTTGGCAAAAATTAGAAATTTGAAGGTTTGAAAAGTTTATAAGTGTGACTGGAAGTTGACTTTGAGGATATCGGATTCAGATTAAGGTTCCGGGAATTGGAATAGCTTCGTCATGTCATTTGGGACTTGTGTGCAAAATTTGGGTACATTCGGGATTGGTTTGCTATGTTTCGACACGAGTTATAGAAATTGAAAAGTTCAAGTTCATCAAGTTCGATTTGAGGTGCGATTCGTCATTTCGATGTTGTTGTGTGTGTTTTGAGGCCTCAAGTAGGTCTGTGTTATGTTATGGGACCTTTTGGTATATTTGGGCAGGGTCCCGAGTGGCTCGGGTGAGTTTCGAACGAGGTTGGATCATTTTCATTTCATGTTGCATTGCTGAAGATCTCTGGTTCTGGTGTGACCGTAAATGCAGAGTGTTGGGCGCAGGTGCGGAGACGCAAAAGCGGCAGTGTCGTTGCAGAAGCGAGAAGGGGAGCTGGGCGTGAGGATCGCAGGTGCGGGTGCTTGGACGCACCTGCGCAACCGCATATGTGGTTCAAGTGCGCAGAAGCGCGATCACTGAAGCGGCTTGAGACCGCAGGTGCGAGGGATTGTTGGGCCAGACATTTCTCGTAGAAGGTTAATTTTACCGCAAAAGCGGTGGTCTCAGATGCGACGAATTGTCCGCAAATGTGGAGTGCTGGGCAGAATGTTAAATACAGTGGTTTGCGATTTTGGGTTCCTTTTTACATTTCCAAGCTCGGATTGAGGTGATTTTTGGAGCAAATTTAATCACAAGGATTGGGGTAAGTATTCTACACTTGGTTTTGATCTTATTCCACGAATCTATCTTCATTTTTGGCAATTGGTTGGTGAATTTTAAAGAGAAATTAGGAGTTTTGGCCTAAAGTTTCCTAATATGCATTTTTAAGTTTTGAACATCGAATTGGAGTCGTATTTGAGTGAAACTAGTATGGTTGGACTCGTAATTGAATGGGTTGTCAGATTTTGTGAGATTTGTTGGGTTCCGAGGGGCGGGCCTAGGTGTGATTTTTGGCCGGTTTTGGGTTTTGATTAAGGATTCGATCTTTATCATTTGAAATCTGTTTCCTTGGGATTTATTTGATGTATTTGAATTGCTTTGGGCCAGTTTTGAGTCGTTCGGAGGTCGCTACGGGCGTGAAGGCATCTTTGGAGCATCGCTTGGCTTGCTCGGCATTGGTATTGGCTTGTTCGAGGTAAGTAACTCTTCTAAACTTAGTGTTGAGGGTATGAAACCTCAAATTATGTGCTATGTGATTGGTATTGAGGTGACGCACATGCTAGGTGACGGGCATTCACCAAGTGAATTGGGACTCTGTTGTTTCCATGGCACTGTATATTAGTCCTATTTTGTTAATATCCGTATTTTCACCATGCGATAAGGAAAATGAGCTGTCAATCAAGCTAGATATCATGTTTAGGCTTCATGCCGATACTGTTGGGACGCATATGTTGTCATTTCACTGATTTCATTGTTATTTCGTACTCAGTCATATTCATGAATTCTTATAGTATCTCAGTCTCAATTGTTATTTATTGATACATCATATCATTGTTGTCGGACTACTTCCATGACATTGTGAGCTCGTGAGTGAGAATGGAGAGATTGATGACCGAGTGAGGTTGGGGACTTGTTTGTGAGGATATTGATACTATAGCACGTGAGTTGTCTGTGCAGGTGAGTTGTCCGTGCAGCACGTGAGTTGTCCATGCGAATTATAGCGCTTGGGTTGTAGGAGCCCCTCCAGAGTCTGTACACCCCCAGTGAGCGTGGTGTATTATATTGAGGGATTGATCTTCCCTGTACATGGATCTTGTCCGAAGCATTTATATACCTGGAGATGGATCTTCTCCATGGGGTCGGATTGGCCTTCCTCGGTACTGAGTGACTGATGGTCAGTGATGTACATATCCGGTATGGATCTTCCCTGGGTCGTATGGGCCATATACAGTACCGAGTGGTTGAGCATGATGAGTGAAAAGTGTGAGACAGTAAGATTGAGTACTCGCAGAGTAAGAGTACATGATTCATCTCTGAGATACATGGCATTGGCATGCACACATGACATACAGGCATAGAGATGCATTTTTTTCCTCATGTTGTACGGTATCACGTCATTCATGAATTTTATAAACATTGATATGTGGGCATAGAGAGGTATTTTACACTTACTATCAGGAAATAAAAGGAAGCATCTTATATTGTGGAAAGGTTATTTGGAGAAATTACAAAATTCAAACTTACTCGTATTTTTTGCATTTTCTGTAAAAGATTTGAGTTTTCACTGAGATATTTGAAAGCATGACTATTTTCTAGAACTGTGAATGAGCTGAGCATTTTTACTTCTGAGATACATCTTTTATTACTTGTATTATGTTGTTATGAATTGTTGTGGGATAATCGTATTAGATCCGACCTTGTGTTAGCCCGTCACTACTTTCAACCTAAGGTTAAGTTTACTGAGTATATGGGATCGGTTGTACTCATACTATACTTCTGCACCTTGTGTGTAGATATTGGTTGTTGTTATTGTTGTGTTCGATGGGAGATGGATTGAAGATGTACCTGTGTTCCCGTTGTAGCTGCCTCTTGTTTGTGGTAGCCTTAGATCTATAAAACATTGTTTATGTACTTTTCAAACAAACTGTGTATTTATTTAATTTTCTCTTTGTAAACTCTATTCTTAGAAGCTCATGATTTGTACTACGAGTCCTTAAAAAATGTATAAAATTCAGTAAATTACTATCGTTTATGTGTCTTGTTAATATCATTAGAATTGGATAGTTACTAGTTGGCTTACTTAGCGGGTTGGGTTAGGTGCCATCACGACTAGTGAATTTAGAGCCGTGACAGTTTTCCTACTAATTTCCCAACTTTAAAAGTATAATGAATGCCACCAAAAACTCTTAGACAAAATTGTAGAGAAATTTTTCATTATCAAATAGTTTATGCAACAAACTATACAATGCTCCATGATCCATTGTATTTGTATATACACATAGGAAAGGAAAAAAGGGAAATCAAACCTGATCGAACTCCTAGTTGTTGAATAACCTTATATATCCATGCTATTTTAAGAAAAAAATGCGAAGGCTCATGTTTCAAACGGATTTGGCTCCAGTTCCACCAGTGCACATCTAGTTTAATTAATAATTTATAAAGAAAATGACAATTCTTAATTTGCAACTCGCACAACTGCTTATGATCACGTGTCTTTCTGGTTAATATATGGATAACGACGTTGGAGTTTTAACACCTCCAATTTATTTTAAAGATCTGAGTTGAAGTTTTAGGTAGGTCGCTACTCCGATCCAAACGGCAACCTATAGCACTATTTTTGTGGCGATTACAGCAATCGTCAGAAATATCGTCGCTGAAAACTTTATTTACTCTACTGCTAGAAACACTAACAAACATGAAAATGAGTTGTTAGAAGCAAAGTAGATTGTTCTTTATAGTCTTACCTTTCTCCTAGAAACTATTGATCAATCCAATGCATTATTATTTTTATTTTTATTTTTACTTATTCTACATATAGTTTTTACGAACATTTTCATCAAGGTTTGGAGCAATATGAATGTGCATCTGCCCCCGTTGCATTGTTATTATTGTTTTATTACTAGATTTTATGGTGTGCCAGAAAATATATGAACATTACATCAGTACTTTTAGTGGCGACTAGCTTGGTCGCCACAATAGTCATCATGTGAAAACTTTTTTTTTTTTTTTTTTTGGCTAAAAGTCATGTGAAACTTAAATGCTAGAAGGTCGTCAGACCAAAAAGCGGCCTATATGGTTATTTTTGGTGGCGACATTTCTAAGTCGCCATAAATAGTCGTCACTTAAACTATAATTATAAAAAATAGAACGTCGTCAGTCCAAAAGGAAACCTATATAAGCATTTTTGTTGGCGACATCTAGGGTCGCCGCAAATAGTCGTCTTGTAAAAACTTTAATTTTAGAAGATAGAAAGTCGTCAGTACAAAGGCGACCCATATGAGTACTTTGATGGCGATGACTTCGGTCTCGTGTTACGCAATTGCAGGAGCTCAATAAACTCGAGGATCGCAGAGTTGATTCAGGAAGAAATTTGAGAAGTCAACTGTGAGGAGAAATGCAGAGAGACGAAGGAAAAAGAAGAGAAGAAGAGTAGAATAGAGATTGTATTATTATTCATGATTGTAATTTGTGTAATACACTGTATTTATATCTATTACATTGAACGAAGAATCAAGAGCATTGCTAATAGTTATTGTAACAAACTCCAAGTAACTCTAACTACTTTTGAATTCCTAACTAATTATGCCAACAGACTATTTGCCTCTTTTATAAACTCAACTCTCTTTCTCTAATAATCTTGTATCAGTACTCCCCTCCAATAGAAGATCCTTGTCCACAAAGATCAAATGAGAGAAACCTTATCTGCAATACAGTAACGAGCTCCCATGTAGCAATATCAGCAGGCAGTCCATTCCATTTAATCAGATGTTGTGCCACAGCCTTGTTGCCTCTTTTGATCATTCTTCTTTGTAAAATAAGCTCACGGTCAAGGCAATAAGGACTTTCTAGGTCAATGCCAGGAGGATAAGAAATTTGGGAAGGGACTTCATAACACTTTTTTAACAAGGACACGTGAACCGTAGGATGAATCCTTACACCAGTAGGCAACAAAAGAGTACAGGAAACTGGACCAATCCTTTTGATGATCTGAAAGGGTCCATAATACTTGGCGGCCAGCTTGTGAGATGAATGATTCGAAATTTTTACTTGTTTGTAAGGTTGAACCTTCAAATAAACCCAGTCACCCACTGAAAATTGTTTGTCACTTCTATGAGAGTTTGCATGTTGATTCATTCTGAGTTGTGCCATTCTCAAATGATGCTAAAGCAGCTGGATTTTCAGTTCCCTATTGATTAATGTGTTGTCAACTTCAGCAGAAGTTGATTCCCATGGAAGATAGGGCAAATGTAATGGTGGAGGTATACCATACAATGCCTCATAGGGAGTAGTATGTATAGCTGAGTGAAAAGAAGTGTTGTACCAATACTCAGCCATAGGCAAGCATGAATACCAATTAGTAGCATCCTCATTGCAGTAGCACCTTAAGTATGTTTCAAGGCTCTCTTTATCTCCTCATTTTGACCATCAGACTGAGGGTGATATGCTGAAGAAGTGTGCAATTGTACCCCCTGTAGAGTGAAGAGTTCTTGACAGAAAGAACTCAAGGAAACATCATCTCTGTCACTAGTGATAGCATCAGGCATCCCATGTAGTTTTACCACTGTGTCTAGGAAAACCTTGGTAACATATTGGGCCGTGTAGGGATGTTTTAATAGACTAAAATGGCCATACTTGCTCAACCTATCAACTACCACCAAAATTACTTCATACCCATTTGACTTAGACAATCCATCAATAAAGTTCATGCTAATTTGTGACCAAATCACATCTGGAATAGGCAATGGTTGTAACAGACCAGGGTATGCAGCTAGATCTGATTTATTTTGTTGGAAAATGTCACACTTCCGGAAAAACTCTTTCACCTGTGTCCTTATATTCTTCCAATAAAACAGTCTCACCAGCCTTTTCAATGTAGCTTCTATTCCTGAATGGCCACCTTGAGAACCAGCATGCCATGTTGTTATGATTTCCTTCCTTAATTCTGGTACCTTACCAACCACCAGTTTCCCTTTCCTCCTTAGTTGACCATGCATCCAAGAGAATTTTTTGTACTTAGTAGGACAAACTTGAAGTTCCTCAATAAGTTATTGAAGTTCTTGTTCTGAGTTCCAACTATCAGTGATGGATTGAAGTAGATCACTGTTGTAAGGTGACAATGTTAGTGCTAACAATTCTGCTCCAGTGACCCTTGAAAGTACATCAGGCACTTTGTTTTTTGCTCCCTTTTGTACTTTATAGTGTAGTCAAAAGGCATCAACTTAGTTAACCACAAAAGTTGAGAATTGGTGTGTAATTTCTATTTCATAAGAAACTTTAGGGCCTTTTAATCAGTCTTTATGACAAAACCTTTGTCCCAACAAGTACTGCGACCATTTAGAAACAGCATGCACAATAGCCAATAGTTCCCTATCAAAGACAGATAATCCAGCATGTCTACGTGATAGAGCCTTACTGATAAAGGCTATTAGATGCCCTTATTTCATAAGCACTACTCCTATTCCATAACCACTTGCATCAGTTTTGACGGTGAATGTTTTGTTGGCATCAGGTAAGGCTAGAACAGGGCATTAGTGAGGGCCTTCTTCAGTTCTGCAAAAGCTGCATCAGCTGTAGGTGACCACTTGAAGTTATTCTTCTTGGTTAGTTCTATTAAAGGCTTACAGATGACCCCAAATACTTTAAGAAATCTCATGTAATATCCTGTCATACCTAAGAATCCTCTTAACTGTTTGAGTGTAGTCGGGGTAGGCCAGTTCTGCACAACTTCTATCTTGTAAGGGTTAGTAGACACCCCTTCTGCTGTAATGAAGTGTCCTAGGTATTCAATCTTATGTACTCCAAAGAAGAACTTTCTCTTTTTGGTAAATAGCTGGTGTTTTTTCATCTCCACAAATACAGCTCTTAAGTGAACCAAATGATCCTCCATGTTGCTGTTGTAGATAAGTATATCATCAAATAAAACCAACACCTGCTTTCTAAGGAACTTCTAAAAGATAGAATTCATCAGTTCTTGAAAGGTAGCAGGAGTATTTGAGAGGCCAAATGGAATTACTAAATAGTCGAAATGTCTAGAGTGAGTCCTAAAAGCAGTTTGAGGTACATCCTCTTTTGCCATCCTAAGTTGATGATCGCCAGATCTTAGGTCTATCTTAGAAAAAATCTTTGATCCTCCTAATTCATCAAGCAGGTCTTCCACAATAGGGATTGGAAACTTGATTTTGACTGTGTATTTATTTAGATCCCTATAATCCACACAAAGACTCTATGATCCATCCTTTTTTCCTACTAAAACCACTGGAGATGCAAAGGGCTACAACTAGGTTGAATGATCCCTTTGTTGATACTTAATTTTGCCCTCATATTTTTATAGATGTCATGTATACTTTTAAAATATTATTTTTTTATTATTATCTAATTTAAAATGTTCATATAAGTATTTTCTATAATTTTTCATCATTTTAAAAGCTTTAAAATTGATTTTCTTGCATTGAAGTTACTTGAATATGTATTAGTTACCCCTTTAAATTATTTTGGGATGACTTGATCATCCTAATCTATTATTTGCATACACAATATATGTTTTATAACATTGTACTTCATTTCATATGATTATATTTGTATCTAGCTATTTACACAATTTTGCAATGATAGCCTATGTACTATCCATAATTACATTTTTATTACATTATTTGTGCCCAAATAGTATTTTTTTTTTTATATATTTTTATTATGTTAAGCTATTATTTTCAAACACTTTACTACATAAATAATATTTTATTATTTGTTAATTACTTTTTATAAATTATTTTTTGATAAAATTTCATGTATTTTAATTATGGTCCAGTTTTAAAGTGAATTTCCAGACCAAGAACAAGCCCAAGGCACATAGCCCATTCATTTCACCCTTCAGAAGCCCAATCCACACACCCCTGTGACCAAATCGGTCGCTACCCGTTTAAACGACCCGCCCCGCTCCCTTTTTTATCTTGGTCGTTGATCTCAAATGATCAACGGCCCATAATAAACCAACCTATTTCCTAATATTCCCTCACCCAAACCCTAATCCCATTTCCACTAAGCAACCGCCTTTATACTCTCTCAAACCCTCCCTTCACTTCACAAACCCTAGCCACCTCACTTAAATTACAGCCCCAATCCGATATCACATGAAAATCTTCCATGTTTCCTTTCCTTTCTTGCATACACGGAGAATCTTACCATCTCCTAAGAATTACGATGTGTTAGGAACTGAGTTATTGACGAGCGCAAAACCGATGTATAAAACTTAGGCTCGCTAGTCAAAGATAATATAGTATTAAATCGTCTCCACATGGATTGGTTTAAATAATGTTCTAACAAATCTTCAGTTCAACACTATCTAGGATAATAAACCTTTGATTGATGTTATTATCGACTACTAATAAAACTAAGATTATCTATTGTAAGAAACTAATGGCACTTTAATGACTAAGTAGCAACTATTGAAGATCAAGGTGAGAAATAAGGGTTGTGACAAGATATGTGATCAGCTATTATTCCGGGTAACTCTGTGTTAAGTTTACTCTTAACTTCTATTAACTCCTTCGATTTCAACAAATGATTAGGCTACCTTAGGGATTCAAATTCGTCTTCCTAATGAATGACAGTTCCCTTAATCAACCTAATAACATGTCTTATGAACATATGCACAAATACGGTGAATGAATGATCCTTGGATGAACACCTCTCGTTTATTCTTCTAAACTGGTTAATTGATAACTCTCTAAGCTCCTTCAATTACCTAAAAAGGGTGTAAAATCAACCAACACAATATAGCACAATGCAAATTGCAGCAACACTTCTCTTTCGATTAAAGTAAAACAACAATAAGCCTTGCAATTCAATTAATAGCTCAGTCAATGAATTCGAGCAATTAACAAAGAATAAAACCCAAAATCATAGTCAAATCACATCATCCGTCAATAACCCTAAAAAGATTACTCCATAGTGGAGAAATTATTCATCGCAAGAGTATTAGAAGAACAATAAGACATTACAATTCACAAAATCAAACAAACTTCTGTATTGAATGAATTGGATCAAGTATTTTGCGTTTCAATTGCTTCCTTCTGTCTTCTCTCCCCAAAAGTTTCTCTCAAAATCCAAGATACCCTCTTTTTAGACGAGTTGGGCTTCATATAGGCCACGAGAATTCGTCTCCAAAATTACAAAAATAGGCTTGGGAAAGTTTTCGAACTGTACGTGCGCGGTAGCACCAAGGCAGGTGACACTTTGGACAGTATTCTGCTCTACTTGCACGCGCACTACGCGCTCGCCCACCTAGGTGACTTCCTGCTCAATTCTTGTTATCTCTTGTTAAGTGCACTATTGTTCGTTGACCCTAGAACACGATCCAAACTTAATCTTACTCAGACTTCCAAGCTCCAGAATAGCTCGAATTAGCTTTACAACTTCATCGTTACTCGGAATCACTCCTACAAAACATAAAACACATACTCAATGCAAAATAATATCATTTAAATATCAAACACTAGTAAAGTGAGGAAAAATTAGAGTGCAATTAATGGCCAAAATACGCAATTATAGTCTACCATCAACACCCCCACACTTAAACTATTGCTCGTCCTCGAGAAATCAAACTACACTTCACCTAAAATATGACCTTTTTAAACAACTCTCATGACTCATCATACCAAGACTCTTTAAAACAGATTAAGTACAATATCGTAACATCTTAGCCTCAAGATTTGACTCAAAATCACCACACATTATTTATAACCCGCTTACTTACTCTAACACAGAGGTCAAGCATTACCTTTCCTTCGTGAATCCAATGCCCTCACACTTTAATAGAGAATAGTTCTACACACAATAAACATTCAGAACAATTAGGAACTCAAGATAGGAAGAATTCACTCACTCTCAGAAACAACATTCATATGCCACAAAAGATGAACCATAGGTTTGCCCTTAGTGTACTACTCTACTAATTAAGTTCATTCAGTCAAGGATCAAATAGGACTTTAATTGGTTGTAATGTAAGCTGCGAGATGGGTAGGATATTTGGATATAAGAGTGACTACACCTCCGTAAGCACTTTTAATACATATACTTAACCATTCAGAGCCCCCCACTTATGTCAAACCATACTCCACATTCACATCAATATATATATATATATATATATATATATATATATAAAAACTCCTTACTCCTTTAAGCATAATTATATCAAGAGTCAGCACTATCAAAGAATATTTTGCACAAAAATACAACATTTTTTCTTTTTTCTTTTTATTCAAGTGGTTCTCACGTTTTTTCAATACAGTGCACCTTTCTCCTGATTTCATTAGTTCCACTATAAAACCAAACCAACCATCCCACACTTCAACTTTTACAAAGTTTATAACAATTTCAAATGCTTGTGAGAGGTAAAAGGTTCAAATAAAGGGTCAATTCAAACAAATGGGTAAGGCTTGTAATGTGGTTTCCAAAGAAACAAGTTTACAGGCTCAAAGGATTTAACTAAGATACATAACAATTAGGTGGATAAGGCATATAACATGCTCAATAAATAAATGCATATATCACTTCCAAGACTGAATACAACTACTATTTCGCTTTGCAAACACACGGGGAAAGTTCTAGACATCAAGTGCAATGCAATGAATAATACAAATACCACACACACATGGCACAGAACTCACTCCAAATTGGACTATCGAGACACTCTAGTCAAATCAATGAAGCAGAGTTAAGATCATACAAGTTAAGGTACTTATACAAGAGTCAAAATCTGAGAGCACTCACTATTTTCAAGGCATAATAGAGTCAATAGATATTGCCTTCCACCCAAAACATATCTCAAGGTTCCTACTCCTAATCAAAATAAAAACTAACTACACCTCAATCAAAACCCTTGAAAAAGAACTGCGGCACAAAGAAAAATTAAGCAGGAGTTAATACACTACCTAACAAAGGAAAATCTTTTTTTAAATTTTTTGTTCTTCGACTTTAATCCCTCAAGAAACTTGTCGATTGATATCCATATCGGGAAAAATTGAAAATTTTAAAATATACATGTTTTTTTTTCTTTTTTTTCTTTTTCCAACTACTGCAACTAAAAAAATAAACTACAACTAGCAAAAACAAAACTCATGTACATACAACATACAAGTATCCGCCACCCTACACTTTAAATGGTGGCATGTCCTCATGACACACAAAGAAAAATGCAAAGGTGAGAAAAACTCCCCTGATCAAGTCAGTCCGTGTCAGAGACAGTGTCGTGGTCCAGATGACAAGCCCTGCCAAGTTCACGCAGCCATGCCATGATCTTCTTCTCAGATTTGGCATTTTTTGTAGCAAGAGCGTCCACTCAAGTACCCAAATCAGTGACGGAAGTACGCATCCCCACCATGTCCTTCTCTAAAGCACTCATTCTCGTGTCTCATCCGCTGCTTGAAGGTTCCCCAACACCCTGCTCATGCAGTGGAAAAGCAGCGACATCTTCTCTGTGCTCCTCATTGCCCTCGTCAGGATCATCAGACTCCTTACTATCTGCCTCAGCTGGTTCAGCAGGTTCCTTCCCAGTTACAACTTTATCAGCCCGGAATTTTTGTTCGCGCTTAACTGTTCCATCTGTGGCCCTATTTTTCGATACCCGTGCCTTACGGCATAATCGAGGGACCAATGATGGGAAAAAAATCCATACCTTTGCATAGTACAACGAATGGTCATCTCATCTTGAAGGATATGAGCCACATCAAAATTGTGGCCCTTGACAAAGCACCAAATCAGAGCCGCCTAGGGAACATTCACCTCAGTGGTGTTTCCTGAAGGTAGCAGGTGGTAATTGATGATGTAGAAGCAGCACTTCCCTTCAACGGTAAGCGAAGCCGAGTGAAATTTGTGTCCCTCCTTTATCCACACTACCTCTTTCCCAGGTACACAAATGGTTGTAAAGAACAAGCGCCACAAGTATGGTTCTTCACAGTGCGTGGCATAGTAGTCACCTGTATCAGGGTCTTCCACGTATTCCGGTAAATTATAGGCCCTTCAGATGGCCTTTTTGAAGAAGTCCACTCTCTTCCTCCGGACTGTGCAGACATGGTTGTCATGTTCCGGGCGGTTTTCATAAAACTCCTGAACAACCGTTAAGTTTGCCTCATTAGGTTCTTCAAAGAATACCCCCAAGCCTCGCCTGACCAATTCATTATACACTCTGGGGCAGTCATTCTAGAGAGACCCAATATCCCCTCTCCGGTATGGGCTTCTTGCTTGCCTTTTTTTTGGAATTTTTCCTGGGTTTCCCAGGAGACAAACTTGTTCTGATCATACAGGCGAGCAGATGCCGAAGCTCGTGACCAGGATGTGCCCGCTTGACCACTTGTGGTGGAACCTGTGGTTTTTCGTTTCTTGGATGGCGCCATAGTACCTGTAACAAACCGCCAACTATTAGCTAATTAATCATATGGCGAACCAAGAGAGGATACTAAAACTTCACCCTCGCACTTGGTCACAAAATTACATCCTCAATCTCATTGTGTCATTTATGCAAACACTTGACTGGTCCTAACCCCCCACAAAGAAATTTTAGCCCTAGCTTGACTAAGAATATACCACTTTCACTCCTAGAAACTATATGGTCAGTCTCCATGGTGAAACTCAAACTCCCCCATACGAAAAGTGAGAACAAAAATAAAGAACAAAATAAAAAATAATAAAAGAGAGAAAAAGCATCTCACATACTTGAGGGGTCTTTGTGGAAGAAAGCTCGTGAGGATGAGTAAAGGGAGAGGAGTAGGGTTGTGGTGTGGTGTTGTTATTCTTACATAGATGAGAGGAGAGAAGGGGAATGGCGATTTAGGTTTCGTTAGTGTAGGGGGAAGGAGAAGGGAAAAATTAGACTTGGGGGTTTTGAGGGGGGAGTCAGAAATTAAAAGGAAAAAGGACAACTTACCTGATGCGCGGTCGATACACGGTCGAGTCATAACATGCACGGTCGTGCATATTTAGCAGTGTATAGTTGAATATGTGCAGTCATTTGCGCGATCAACCCTTCAGGTTCGCGTCCGCGCACGTTTCGCCTCAGCTGATGTTGCCTTTTGTACGACCATATGCGTGAGGTGCCCCCCCCCCCAAGGTCTGCGGTCGCGCACGGATATATTCAAAAGGGGACTTTTAGACACCTCAGATCTTACCTTCTGCGAGATGTACCTTCCTGCAACTACCACATCATAATATACACTAATTTCTATCTATTCTATGCTATAAATAAAGTGAAAAAACCAACTAGTAGAAGAGTTAGCGCTAGTTCTGAGTTATAATCGTCAGCTTGACCAACCGGGCATCCTCAACTTATTTTGAAGCTCAAGGATTACTGAGCAAATCGTCCAGCAAGATACGATTTTAGTCTGTGCCCATTCACTTTAAAACTTTTCGTTCCGTCCTGGTTCTGGATCTCAATTGCCCCATATGGCGATACATGTTTCACCATATACGGTCCCGTCCATCTAGACTTAAATTTTCTAGGGAACAATCTGAGTCTACTATTGTACAGTAAGACTCTGCCCCCTTCATGAAACTTTGTAGGCTTAATCAGACGATCATTCCACCTTTTAGTCTTTTCTTTGAAAATCCGCGCAATTTCATACGCGTCCAGTCTAAAATCCTCCAATGGATTCATCTGCGCCAAGTTGTGTTCACCTACAAGACTAAGATCAAGATTAAGCATCTTAATTGCCCAATAAGCTTTATGTTCTATCTCAACAGGTAGGTGACACGATTTTTCATACACTAGTTTGAATGGTGAAGTCCCTATGGTTGTTTTGCACATAGTTATGTACGTCCATAGAGCTTCTTCCAACTTTACCGATCAATCCTTACGAGAAGCACTAACTGGCCTTTCAAGAATTTTTTTTTAAGTTCACGGTTAGCCAATTCGACTTGCCCACTAGTCTGGGCATGGTACGGGGTTTCTGTTTTGTGTGTGACGCCACACTTGGACAATAGTGCAGCAAACTGCTTGTTCACAAAGTGTAATCCATTGTCACTGATAATCACTCTAGGTGTCCCAAAGTGGTATAGATGTTTTTCCTTAAGAATTCATACACCACCCGAGCATATTGGTTCTAGTAGGGATTGCTTCGACCCACTTAGAGACGTAGTCAACGGCTACTAGGATATACTCTTAAGAGTGTGACGATGGGAACAGACCTATGAAGTCAATGCCCAAACGTCTAAAATTTCACATACCAGAATGGAGTTGAGAGGCATTTCGTCCCTCTTGCTAATATTACCTGTCCTTTGACACTTTTCACATACATTTACATACGCTCTCGCGTCTTTGTACAAGGTAGGAAAAAATAAATCGGCTTCCATGACCTTTGTTGTAGTCGATTCCCACCATAGTGTCCTTCAGCTGCTCCATCATGGAAATGAGACAGAACGCTTGCCATCTCAACTTTAGGCACTCATCTTCGAAGCACACCATCTGTACACAGTTTAAACAAGAAAGGGTCATTCCAAAAACAAACATTTTACCTCACTTGCAGCTTCTTTTTCTGATCGGAGGTCAAGTCGTGTGGTAGCCACCCACTAGCCAAGGAGTTGGCTATGTCGGCAAACCATGGCGGTCTATCAGAAACTGCTGCAATGGAATAATCTGCTCATCTGGGAACTCTTCCTGAATGTCCACCACTTCAACAGGTGGTTTCTCCAATCGCGACAGGTGGTCAGCCACTTGATTTTCCTTGCCCTTCTTGTCCTTGGTTTCTGGATCAAGTTCTTGCATAAACAATACACACTGCATGATACATGGTTTGGACTCTCTCTTACTCAGGAAATATTTTAGTGCTGAGTGATTAGTGTGCACTATTACCTTGCTTCCCACCAAATATGATCTGAACTTGTCAAAGGCAAAGACTACTGCAAAGAACTCCTTCTCAGTGGTAGCATAGTTCACCTGAGCATCATTCAAGGTCCAACTTATGTAGTAGATGGGTCGAAACAGTTTATATCTCCTCTGCCCCAACACTGCTCCTACTGCCACATCACTGGCATCGCACATTATCTCAAAAGGCTCACTCCAGTTAGGAGTCACCATTATGGGGGAACTCTCTAGATTTTCCTTGATCAATTCGAATGCTCTGAGACACTCCATATCAAATACAAATTTCACATCCTTAGCAAGTAATGCAGTTAAGGGCTTAGTAATGCTGGAAAAATTCTTAATGAACCTTAACCGGCATGCCCCAAAAAACTTTTGATGCTCTTCACTTACGTCAGTAACGGGATCTTGGCTATCACATCTACTTTAGCTCTGCCGATTTCAATACCTTCAGCTGTGACTTTATGGCCCAGGACTATCCCCTCATTAACCATGAAGTGACATTTTTCCCGATTGAGTAATAGGTGAGTGTCCTCACATCGTTTTAGAACAAGTTAGAGGTTCCTCAAGTAATCTTCAAAGTCGTCTCCAATTAAAGTAAAGTCATCCATGAACACATCCAGACACTTCCCATTCAAATCTGAAAATATTGACAACATGCATCTCTAGAAAGTAGATGGTGCATTGCATAGTCTGAAAGGCATTCTCCGATATGCAAAGATTCCGGACGGGCATGTAAAGGTAGTTTTCTCAACATCCTCAAGAGAAATGGGTATTTGATTGTACCCTGAATATCTATCTAAGAAGCAGTAACATCCACGTTACGCCACCTTCTCTAACATCTGATCAATGAAAGGAAGAGGGAAGTGATCCTTCCTTATTACATCATTTAATCTCCTGTAGTCTATGCACATCCTCTACCCAATAATTGTTCTGGTAAGAATTAGCTCGTTGTCTTTGTTTTTTAACACCGCCATGCCCCCTTTTTTGGCACAACCTGTCCGGGGCTAATTCATTGACTATCAGAGATGGAAAATATTATGCCTGCATCCAGCAATTTGAGTATCTCTTTTTGAACCACCTCCTTAAGATTTTTGTTCAATTTGTGTTGGGGTTGCACAACTGGTTTACTCTTATCTTCTAACAGGATCTTGTACATGCAAATTGCAGGGCTGATCCCCTCAATATCAACTATACTAGAACTGATTGCCTTTTTATGCTTCCGTAGTAACTCCACAAGTATGTGGTCCTGTTCACCTATCAAATCAATAGCAACAATCACGGGAAAATTGTTAGTCTCTAAAAAATCATATTTTAAATGCCTCAGGAGTACTTTCAATTCCAACTCAAATTCTTCTTCATTTACCACCTGGTTCTCAACTTCCTTCTTGATCTCAGGATCTTCACCCTCTGTTGTGCTTGACTGAATAATGCATCTCTCTAGTGAGTCACCTACCAGCTTATCCAGTTTGTATTGTTCAGCTAATTCTCCCACCACATCTAGTTTGAGACAAGCATATGCAGATGCATCATCATATGGGTATGTCATCATTCTCTTCATTTGAAACACCACTTTTTTCGCTTCCTACTCGTAGCATGAATTGCCCCTCATATATATCAAGAATATTCTGGTCAGTGCAAAGGAATGGTCTCCCCAGGATTAGAGGTACCTCCTTATTCACTTCCATATCTACCACGATGAAGTCTACTGGCGAAACAAATTTGTCTACCTTTACTAGAAAGTCCTCAATTATGCCCCCTGGTATGATCGTGGTCTGATCATCCAGTTGCAAGGATACTGGCACAGATTTGATCATTCCTAGATCTCCTTCTAATTTCTTGAACATCGATAATGGCATCAAGTTAATGGATGCACCTGAATCACACAAAGTATTGTCAAACTTTTCGCTACCCAATGAGCAGGGCATTGTGAAACTGCTAGGATCCCCACACTTCTTGGGAATTTTGTTCTGTAGAATGGAATTGAAGTGGGCATTGAGTTTGACCATTTTTGTTTCCTCGAGCTTCATTTTGCTTTATAGGATTTCCTTTAGGAATTTTTCATAGGCTGGCATCTGTGTGAGCATATCCGTGAACGGGATGTTCACATACAATTGTTTCAGCATCTCCAAGAATTTCCCAAAGCATTTGTCCAATTTCTCCTGCTTCTCTTTTGAGGAAAAGGTAACAATGGCATGTGCTTTCTTTCCTCAACTGCGTTTTTCACCTTCTGCTTATCAACATCTTTGTTGCTGACACTCTCCTTGGGCAAAAATTCATCGATTTTCTGTTCTTCAGCTATCTTGGTTGAGTTGATATCCTTCTCATCCCTTAGTTTTGCCTTTGGCTCTGCTAATGTTTCCCACTCTTGAGATACACAGCTTTGATTGTCTCTTTTTGATTCTTTTTAGTGTTTGCCTGCAAAGTCCCTGGCACCCTTTCTGACAACAATGTTGCAAGCTGCCCCATTCATCTTTCCAGATTTTGGATGGTTGTGCCTTGCTCCCTGATAGCGGTCCCTTGAGTCTCAAGTTTCTCATCGTATTTATTTATAAATGCCTTCATTAGATCTTCTAAACTTGAGTTGTTGGGTTGTGGAGGTTGGTATGGTTGCCTCTGTTGAGTTTGGAAACCAGGCGGTCCTTGCACTAGTGCTTTGGGATTTTGCTGCTTCCATGAGTTCAAACTACCAGTTGAAGAACTCCATGAGAATCCTGGATGTCTCTGTCCCATAGAATTGAAATTTCCACCTCCTTGGGTAGTTGCCTCTGTTAAAGTTCCCCGCAGTGTTGACTTCATCAGCATCTTGACAGTCATATGTTGGGTGTCCCAATCCACATATGTCACATCCCATTTGTGGTTGATTTTTCACCCGAGCTATCGTCAGTTGCTTGATGTCCTTAGCCATAGTTGCAATTTGGTCCTGCATTGCCACCAACGATTTTACTTGGTGCACTCCTGCTAATCTTCTTCGGTCCCCTTCACCAGTGAACCATTGTTCTGCGTCTTCATATAGTTCATTTAGAAGAGTGAAAATCTCTTCAGGAGTTTTCTTCATCAGAGTACCTGCAACCGCACTATTCAACAATCCCCCTGATGATGGGTTTAAACCATCCCAGAAGTCCTGGAGTTGCATCTATTACTCCATTCCATTATGAGGGCACCTCTGAAATAGGTCCTTATATCTTTCCCATGCCTCGAAAATTGTCTCCCCTTCCCGTTGGCTTGTGAATCTCTTTCCTCATTCATCCAGTCTTACTAGCAGAGAAATATTTTTCTAAGAACTTGGTAGTCATCTCCTCCCACGTACGGATTGACCCTGTGGACAGACTTCTCAACCACTGCTTTACATCATCCTTAAGAGATAACGGGAACGCTCTAAGGTAGATGGCATCATGTGATGCTCCATTATAACAAAATGTGTTCATAATCTCGTCGAAGTCCATCATATGGTTGTTGGGATCTTCATTGGGTTTCCCTTTGAATATGCAATTATTCTGAATGGTCTGGATGACTCACTGTTTGAGTTCAAAATTATTGGCATCAATAGGTGGGGGTCTCACACTAGACTATTGTTGGTTGTACACCGGTCTGGCATAATCTCCTAGCGCCCTCCCAGGTCTAGGAGCTGCATTTTCAAATTCATCTTCGATCATGTTTCGATTGGGATTGAACCTGCACTCCCCGTCGACCGTTTCATTCGTAATTCTATGGGCTTCTTCAGCTGCTAACCGTGCTTCCTATTGCTGAGCCGCCTCTCTCTCAGCTAGGTCCACTACCTCTTTATTTTTCACCATTGTATTTTGAGTTGAGGCTGACCCAATAACAATCCACTCAATCCTTTATCTCTTCTCAACTTCCGCAAGTGCTTGTCTAACTCTGGTCGTATGGCACCAAGTCCTTTGAAGATGATAGAGTCATACACCGCTGAACATAACATGTTGCCTGCATACTGATGAGAAGAGTGTAAAAAAGGAAAATAAAATAAAGGTGTTCCTGAATTAGCACTGAAAATTAATTTAAACACTATTAATCGCCAATGCCTTGCAACAACGCCAAAATTTGGCCAGCGCAAAACCGGTGTATAAAAATTAGGCTCACTAGTCAAAGATAGTATAGTATTAAATTGTCTCCATACGTATTGGTTTAGATAATATTCTAATAAATCTTCAGCCACTATCCAGGATAATAAACCTTTGATTGATATTATTATCGACTACTAATAAAACTTAGATTATCTGTTGTAAGAAACTAATTGAACTTTAATGACTAAGTAGCAACTATAGAAGATCAAGGTGAGAAATAAGCGATGTGATAAGATATGTGATAAACTATTATTCCGGGTAACTCTGTGTTAAGTTCACTCTTAACTTCTATTAACTCCTTCGATTTCAACAGATGATTAGGCTACCTTAGGGATTCGAATTCTTCTTCTGAATGAATAAGAGTTCTCTTAATCAACCTAATAACAGGTCCTATGAACATATGCACAAATACAGTGAATGAATGATCCTTCGAAGAACACCTCTCGATTATTCTTCTAAACTGGGTTAATTTATAACTCTCTAAGCTCCTTTGATTACATAGAAAAGGCCTAAAATAAACCCACAAAGTATAGCACAATGCAAATTGCAGCAACATTTCTCTTTCGATTAAAGTATAACCACAATAAGCCTTGAAATTCAACAAATATGTCATTTAATGAATTCGGGCAATTAACAGAGAATAAAACCCAAAACCACAGTCAAATCACAACATCCGTCAATAACCCTAATAAAGATTACTCCACAGCGGAGAAGTTATTCATCACAAGAGTATTATAAGAACAAGAAGATATTACAATTCCCAAAGTCAAACAAACTTCAGTATTGAATGAATTAGATCAAGTATTTTGCGTTTATGTTGCTTCCTTCTGTCTTCTCTCCCCAAAAGTTGCTCTCATAATCCAAGATACCCTCTTTTCAGACGAGCTGGGATTCATATAGGTCAATAGGAGTCGCCTCCAAAATTACAAAAATAGGCTTGGGAAAGTTTTCGGACTGCACGTGCACGGCCGTGCACCTGGGCAGGTGATCATGTATATGGCCGCGCACTTTGGACAGTGTCCTGCTCTACTTGTGCGCCCAGTGCTCACTCGAGCACTGGGTGGCTTCCTGATCAATTCTTCTTTCACTCATTAAGTTCACTATTGTCCGTTGACCCTCGAACACGATCCCAACTTAATCCATGGGCTTTTACTCAGACTTCAAAGCTCTAGAATAGCTCGAATTATCTCCAAAACCTCATCGTAACTGGGAATCGCCCCTACAAAATATAAAACACACACTCAGTGCATAATAATACCATTTAAAGCTCAAACACTAGTAAAGTGCATCAAATTAGAGTGCCATTAATGGCCAAAATATGCAACTATAGCCTACCATCAGTTATTTATGGAATTTTATCAACAGGTGTTCATTCGACTCTGATTCTGTATCATCCCCATGTTCTTAACTTGATACATTCACCACCATGTTATATGGGTCTGATTCAGTGAGAGTTTTTTAACTGTTTGGTTCTCTATCTTGAACTAGGGTTTACCTAATTTTTCTCCTAATCTGATTCTAAATCGATTCTGCATGCTATTATTTCCTTTATTATGTTTGATCGACCATGTTTCCTTGTTTGTTAGTTTAAATTTTACTACTATATAAACCCCTCCCCTAGTTCTCTTTAGGGAGACCTAAATCACTGTATTCTTACTCACACTCGTCCTATACTATTCTGAAACTAAAGCTCTTGGCCGGCTGAAAGCCAAGGCCACCAGAATTCGATTATTCGACCTTTCTTAGTGCAAGCACTGTCCGGGGTTCATCCGAACCCCTTGGGAACCCTGACACACTAAGATTTTGGGTTCTACTATTCATTTTGATACTGACATTCGAGATATTGCTAAAATTATTCTTTGTTTATGCGTTTTTCAATTGGCAACTACTTAGTTATCTAATCGACAAAGTATAAATTTCAGTCAGGACCCATAGTTACGGACCTCGAAGAGTGCCTAACACCTTATTATTACGGTAATTTAAGCCCTTACCCGACGGTGTTGACTAGTCAAACAAATTTATTTGCAAATAGGTGGCCTAACGCGCCTTAAAATCGTTAGGTGGCGACTCTTCTCTTTTAACACCCATTTAAAAGAGTTGTCACAAGTCAAAACCCGCTTTTGCGAGAAAACAGTGCGCGACACCCTTGATCTAGCATCTGTTGTACTAACCCTTCAATGATATCCTTTTTAACTGAGGGATATTTATAGGGTTGTTTGTTCACAGGTTCAGTACCAGCATGCAACACAATCCTGTGATCAAACACATCTCTAGAAGGTGGTAATTCAGTAGGTTCTTCAAACAAGTTGGAATACTCAAACAATTGTTGTACCAGTCTAGCATCTACTTCTGATTCATCCTTAGCTTTTAATTCTTGCCATTGTTCTTTAGTATTTCTCATTAGTACTACTTGAAACATACATAGTTGGGAAATGTTACATGTGTTCTTGGCCAATTTGTCAGCTTCTTGAACCTTGATCTGACTTCCAGCACCTCTGAGGAGATGCTTCCCTTGTACCAAAATTCCATAGTCAGCTTTCTAAAGTTCATTTTGATTTCTCCAAGTGTTAGCAGCCATTGTATTCCCAGCACTACTCCACAACAGCCTAAGGGCAGTAGCAAGAACTCTACTCAAAACTCAGCTCCTTGCGGCAACGAAGTGATAGTGCACATCTTGCCCACCATCATGTTTCCATTAGCAGCAGCCACCATTTGAGGGTTAGTATACTTTATCTTACATCCCAAGTGTTTGACCAAGTCAGGATCAATGAAATTGTGGGAACTACCAGTATCAATCAGAATGCTCTAGGCCTTCTTAACATGGTAACCAATTACTTTCAGTGTTCTGTAACCCAAGGAGCCATTCAAGGCATGAATGGAAACCTCCATTTGTTCTACAGATTGAGATGGATCTAGGGGATTGAAACTATCATCTTGCAACAATACTTCTTATTCTTTACCTGTATCTTGTATTTCTTCTGTTTCCTCCAACTCTAATATTTAAATCTGTTTGGAATTTTTGCACTTATGCCCAGGTACATACTTCTCATTGCAGAAGTAGCACAATCCCTTTGCCCTTTTGTCATTCATTTTATCTAAACTCAATGCTCTCCTATTGATACCCTTAGTATAATATGAACTACTGAAGGTAGGAGTAGGTAACAATGGTTTACCAGTAGTTCTTGGCCCAGCATATCTCTTGATGGGGGTCCTGATGCATAGGAAGTTTGTTTCTTTGCAACTAGGTAAACCTCCTGCATTCTGGATGTTTTGTACACCTGTGATAAAGTGGTTGGGTTGGTGAGCTTGAATGCAATGTTGAGATTGTGTTTCAGACCTCCAATGAAATAATTAATTGCATTTTCTTGGGATTATCTCACTCTATTCAGATTCCTCTTAAAAACAACTTAATATTCCTTCACACTACCAGTTTGTTTAATCTTTTTGATTTCCTCCATCAGGTCATCAAAAGCATCCCCAAATCTTTTGACTAATGCAATGACATACTCATTCCAAGTAGCATATTGTATGTACTGCTTGTACCTCTTGAAAGAAAGGTGCCATTGTATAGCTTCCCCTTCCCACTGTAATGCAGTTACTTCAACCTTTTCTTCAGCAACTACTTTATCCATAGAGAATAATTGTTCGATTTTGAACAACCATGATCTCAGATATTCACCAGTAAGCCATAAGAAATCCATTCTAGACCACCTAGAGAAATTTTAATTGTGATGATTTCAACTCGTAGGGATTCTCTCTCGATGAGATCTTCCTTCAGAAGGTTCACTTTCATCTAGTAATGGCGATTTGTTTTTCTGGAGTTCCCTAGAATTAGTCATTTTTTTTCCTTCAATTCAAGGACTATCCCATCCAACTGCTTCAGATGCAAAACTTCACCAGATAAAACTCTTACATCACCTATCAATTTCTGCATCATCTCACGTAGGTCAGCTAGTTCTTCAAATGAATTGCCATTTGATAGTGTGCCTTTGCCATGATTTCAAGGATCGAGGGCTCTGATACCAATGTTACGCGATTACAGGAGCTCACTAAACTTGAGGATCGCAAAGTTGATTCAGGAAGAAATTCGAGAAGTCAATTGTGAAGAGAAATGTAGAGAGACGAAGGAAGAGTAGAATAGAGATTGTATTATTATTAATGATTGTAATTTGTGTAATACATTGTATTTATATCTATTACATTGAATTAAGAATCAAGAGCTTTCCTAACAGATTCCTTCAGTTAACGGAAGCTAGTTATTGTAACAAACTCCAACTAACTCTAACTACTTTTTGAATTCCTAACTAACTGTGCCAACTCACTATTTGCCTCTATTTCTAAACTCAACCCCCATTCTCTAATAATAGTGTATCATCTCATCAAGAAAAAACTTTGATTTTAGAAGATAAATGTCGTCAGTTCAAAAGGTGACAGATATGAGTACTTTGGGTGGCGACTTTGTGGGTCGCCACAATAGTTGCCCCTAAAAAACTTTTAAATTAGAAGATAGAAGATCGTTGGTCCAAAAGGTGACCTATATGAGAACTTCTTGGGTCGCCATAAATAGTTGTCACCTAAAAAATAAACAAGGTCATCAGTCCAAAAGACAACCTATAGGAGTACTTCTGTTGGCGACTTTTTGGGTCACCGCAAATAATCGTCCTAAAAACTTAAATTATATGGGTTTCATTAACTATCTTGAAACTAATTCAATTGTAAAATAAAAATAATAAAATAGTAACATTGTTATAAAATAATAAAAGAAGAAGAAGAGTATTGCGGAGAAAAGTAAAGAGAGAGAGAGTTCTTATTGATTTGGGATAAATTATAATAGAATAGAACCCCTCTATTTATAGGAAAAAAGTGACTTATCCACCAAGTAACAAACCCTAAAATCTATCTAAAAGTTTACATTCACCATAAATAAAATATTATTTATAACACTACCCCTTAAATGTTTATTCAACAGATAATGTGCCTTGTTAAAATCTTAACTAAAATAAAACCTAGTGGGAAAAAAATTATAGTGAAGGAAAAAGAGTACACATATTCAGAAATACGCCTTTTGGTTGCCTCGTTAAAAACCTTGCCAAAAAAACCCAGTGGGAAAAAACCTTGTAAGAGAAAAAGAGTACAATGCGTATTAACTCTCCCTGATGAGAGCATCAATTCACATCCTTGAGCCTTCGCATCTCAATCTTGTGCACTAACTTCTTGAAGGTTGATGTTGGCAGAGATTTGATGAATAACTCAGCCATATTAACTCCAATGAATATGTTGCACCTTGAAAATCCTCGCTATCGCATTATTATTCTTATATTTATAGCAAGATACAAATGTGCACAAATTGTACTTAGGATGTAGCACTTCATGACCAAGAATTATATATGCTTTAAGCAATTTAAATCCTTCAAGAATTGTCTTATAAGCCATATAAATAGACTTTAGATGGATATCAAGTTATTATGCCATGCTAGATATACAATGTAGATAAAGGTGATTACACACACCATTGACTTTATATTTTCAAGTATTTGAACTACATGTCTTTCATATGAAACCAATTCTATTGAATTTTGTCTCTTCCATTTGGCCAATATTTTTATGGTTGTATTCGATAGACTTAAGATCCTCATTTATACTTAGTGTCATCATAGATGCTGTTGACAAATATTTTATATCGGTTCCAACCTCGTTTTTTCATAAAGACATAACATAGAGATCTCTCATTCTTATTTTCGGGTATTTGAACATCTCCTGAGATTTATGAAGTATTAGGTCATGTGATCTTCTAGATCACTTGCCTCCTTATTATGATCATTTGTTGTTCTTCTTTATCAAGAATTTCATTTGAAACCGATTTGTCTATACGCTTTAGACGTACCATACACTTTGTCCTTCTAGGACTTATTCTAATAAGAGCATTTGTAGTGAGAATATAGGTACTTTCTTTGGGTCAGCAAATGTGTCTAGCATGCTTTGCAATATATTGCAGACGAATTATCTTTTATAAACTTCAAGTTCGTATTATCTTATTCGAGGATCTAGATGTACAAATGATAATTCATTTCACGTAACTTTTTCTCACCGTTTATCCTGTCTCTCCCTCATATTAGAAAAACTAACTTGCTTCCTAACTTTGAAAACCCACCTTTGTGTGTTATCGTGTTAATTAAAATATACACCGCACATCAATAATAATAATATGAAATTATTTGATTCCTGACCCTGAACCACTTGTGAGGGGAGAATGTAATATACTTTCATATATAACGTATATCAAATTGATATAAATAACTTTGTTCTCATAAAGTGAAGGCACTCAATAAATCATTTTGTTAAACCAGCTGGGTGTCTACCAACTTATCAAAATGAATTTTCTATAGAAATCTAAAAGTTATGCTCTAAATTAAATTATTGAGCAAGAAACTCGGCAATCAAGTTGCGGGTTGATAATAAAAGCACATGTAACCATCTCAAAGATGCATCTTATGTGGTATACGTGACAGGTGAATGGGCCCATATTCACCTTTGATATTTCCAGTATTCATGGGATTCAATCCCAATTTTAGTTGGTCTATTAGTTAATAAGAACAAGCAATATAAGAGAATTCGTAAAGAACTTTCTAGTTCTTTAATATTTATCCATGTGAATTCTCTTTTATTTTTGCACATCATACTTAAATTAATATGGCTAAACTAATTATGCCAAATGGACAAAATTATCAATATTGATAAATTTCAGGTTTACACCATGACGTGTGCAATTATCAATAAACTCCAAGCTTATTATGATATGGGTTTTTATATCAATAAACGTTCACTTTATTGTGGCATTCTTTTACTTATGTAGTACAAACTAGATAATAAAGCGGGTAGCTATTCACATATATATTACCCCGCTACAAGTTGTAGTAATAGAAGATATTAAATCTTTCCTTTATTATAGTCTCAATATATTCAACCGCTTTCGCATATACTTTGGAAGCTGGATATGTTTCTTGGAGACTTACTATAACACAATAAATTGATATAATAATCAATTGTATTTCTCCATAATAGTATAATTGACTCATCCAGAGCTTTCAATTAATTTTGTACTACCACATATTCATCAACATCCATATGGTGAATATCTCTTCCTAAGAGAAAGTTATATCATTATGATCATGGACAAAATCATTATAGGCAAGATATGTTTCTTCTATTACTTTTGCCATGTAATAATCGCATTACCATAATATTTTGGCTAATCATAATAGGTACGTGATCATTGACCATTCATGTCATAATAATGAAATTATTTTCTTATTTCATCTCAAACCTCTTTTTAGAAATTAATGTGGTAAATCCACTACCACTAGCACATTCATATTCTTCCAAGAATGAATATGTATTCATAAATCAGATGTTGTCACATTCACATCATGAATAGACCATAATCATCTATATGTGCTTTATAAAATCTCATGTCAAATTGATGACAAATATTTCTTTCACAAAGTGAAAGATTATTTTGAGAATTCTTATTGTTCTCATTACCACAATGGTGACGATTATAATTTCGTCTCTTGCCACGTGCACATCTATTGATACCTTCACAGTAATAATTTTGTCCTTTTTCAGACTTATTGTATATTGCTATCACATTCTCTTAAGGGAACGAGAATGAAGCAAATTCAATGGGATGAGTTTTCGCTTTTTGTGCTCACAATCATACATGAATTTGATCGTGGCAAGATAGAAAAATATTACCACTTCGGGTGGTTATAATTTCTTACAAACTATATTAGAGTTATAATCAAAATTTATTGTCTTCGCTTGTATTTAAAATAAAATTATAAAATTTCAAGAATTTAAAAGAGAAAAATAAAGTAAAATGTTTACCTTAAATCCAAAATTTAATCATGAAGGTAATCCATGGAATAATTCACAATCATTATGCTCAATATCATGTATAAGTTGAGCACCATGCAGGTATCCCTAAGCCTCTACTCAATTGGTTAGAGTCTTATGCTGATAACGTGTTATAAAACAATAAAAGAAGAAGAAGAGTATTGCGGAGAAAAGTAGACTGGGAGAATTCTTATTGATTTGGGATCAATTATAATAGAATAGAACCCCTCTATTTATAAGAAAAAAGTGTCTTAACCACCAAATAACAAATCCTAAAATCTCTCTAAAAATATACATTCACCATAAATAAAATATTATTTATAACAAATATAAATTTATGACGGACCGATGCGTCACAAAAGGAGGAATTTAATTATAAGTTGAAGTTCCTCAAACTTTGAAGAGTGTTTATACCTTTGGATTCCATTAGGTCACTGTATCAAAGTCTCAATATGTTTATAAATATGAGGTAATACGATAATGGAGTTTTGTATGCTGAATATAGTTTGAAATCACTGTCTACTTAAATTACTTTCACGTGGCACTGACTTTGAAAATAAGAAGTCTTCTCACAAGTTAACATCCATATTTTAACCTATATATAACCACACAACCAAGCAGTGCGTACCCAAGTGGTGGCTACCGGGTTCAATTGAATCTGCTTCACCAAAAAATAATATGTGTATATGTATAAATTAGGATTAAAGTGTGTAAATTTTGTATAAATATTTATTTGAACTCACTTGACAACTACTATTTTAAGGATTAAAGTGTGTAAATTTTGTATAATTATTTATTTGAACCCACTTGACAACTACTATTTTACGACTAAAGTTATATACTTTTTAAATTAAACCCGTGTGCACAAAATCCTGGGCCTGCCACTGCAATCAAGAACGTTTAAGTCTTGGTCAAACTACTTCCAACTGGATTATAAATTTTCAGAAGTTCAATTTCTTATTCTAAGCACGCCTAAAAATGAAACAACCTAAAAGTGGCGTTTGAGTACTAATCAGAAATCCATTATAGCATTAATTTCTCAAGGTAAAGTGTTTCTTATCAAAGGTAAATTCATTCTCAAAACTCGAACTCGAATACTCTTAATTTAAAATATGAAATATTACCTATCACTCCATTACAATTTTGGTGATAATGTACTTTGGAATTGCTATATACCAGCACAGCTTTCTTTCGGCGTCTAACTTTTTTTACGGAAAAGGTCCAATAATATCCTTAATCTATTGGATATAGCTCACTTTTGTCCTCCGCTAGTAAACTGGCCCAGTAATATCCCCCACGGCAAATTGGGCCAATAATACCTTCAACCTAACGGCTAAACACATAAGCCTTCTCATCAGCATTATTTAGCTGACATGGCATCCACATAAGCTGACATGGCATCCACATAAGCGGATCCACATAAACTTGCTCTGATATCCAAATAAGCAGACCTAAAAATGCAAAGAGTCAGTAACCACAACCTTCAAACCCCATTTCCAAACCTATTTCTTCCATTAACAGAGGCAATTTGAGACTTGAGGGGATGATACGGTCGAGCAAGGTTTAACAACACAAATTGAAGATCATCTGAAGATATTTAGATAATTTCTCCTTTCATTTATTGGGTCTCTATCTTGAACAAAGAGATTAATCAATTTTTTTTGTACTTTTCTAGGGTTTTGTCATGTTCTGGTATTTCTGATCCTGCAGCATAGTGTATAGTGTTTGCATGTGGGTTTGGTACTCTTTTTGTCTGTTATCTTTGTTGTTTCCTTATGTGGTGTCAATTTGTGCCCCAGGTCTACATCGTCTTTGGCTGCAAGTGTGCTTTTTACATATTTTATCATAGTGTGATAGGGTTGGGTTGTTGAAATAGACAGAACCATGTGCATTTCTTCTTAAAGACAATATTTTTTTTTGCTTTTCACTGTGGTTTGAAATCGACAAAACATGTGTGTTATCTCTTAAAGTGTGTGCTTTATTCTTTCCACTATATTATATGTAGTAATTTATTGTATGTTCAATATTTATTGTCAAAATTGTTAAATTATTCATGTGGTCCCTCTATGTTTTATTCTGTGTCTATATTATAGATATTTCAATATGGGGGACTACGAAGAGCCAATTTCAGGTCAATATCAATGTGAATTAGGTACTGATTGTGAATCTGATAGTGATAAAAGTTCAAATTATGGTTCAGATGCTAGTGAATATGATTTTGAAGAATTAGAGTTACTTAGGATGCAAAAAGGTAAAGAAGTTAATGATAAGCTTACTCACTACAAAGAACTTGATAAGTCTATAACATTTAAGGACTTGGATGAGGCCAAATAAATTATGAACTTCTATGCTATTGCAAATTCCAAATCTTTGAAGCTTAGAAAAAGTGATAAAATAAGAGTAAGGTATAGATGTGTAGTAGGCTGCCCTTTTGTATGTCTCATCTCTGAAGATAAGAAGGGTCCTGGCTTTAAGATAAAAACATTGAAGACAAAGCACAACTGTGAAGATGCATTTGAGAATCCTAGAGCCAAAACAAAAACTTTAGTTGAATATTTCAGGAGTAAGGTGCAGAAACCCTAAGTACAAGATAAAGGATATGAAACTAGATTTGAAAAATCAATTTTCATTGAATGTACATAACTCCACATTGAAAAGGGCTAAGAGGATGGCACTTTAGCAATTGCAAGGAAGCTTTTTAGATGATTATAACAGATTAGAAGCATATGCAAATGAGATTAGGGAGAGCAATCCTGGTAGTGATGTGGTTATCAATTTATCAAAAGATGTCATGGCTGAAGGTAAAAAAAGATTTCTTAGAATGTACATATGCTTCAATGCAATGAAGTTGGGGTTCAAACAAGGGTTGAGACCATTCATTGGACTAGATGGGACTTTCTTAAAGGGTTATTACAAAGGGAAACTATTGGTGGATGTTGCACAAGATTTCATGAATCATTTCTATCCCTTGGCCTGGGCTGTAGTTGATAAGAAAAACACCTTGACATGGACATGGTTTCTGGAGTTGCTGAAACACTCATTGAATCTGAAAGATAGAACCAGTATTACCTTTATGTCTGATATGCAAAAGGTACAGCTTATGATTTTGTTTAACTGACTATTCCAGTTATTTTTAAGTTATTATATAGTTAATTCTGTTTAAATTTACATGTGTAGGGTCTGTTGGAAGCAGTAAGAACTGTCCTCCCTCTCTCAAATCATAGGTTTTGTGTGAGGCATATTGAATCCAACTAGAGTAAGGGGATCAGAATTTCAAGAGAGATAAAGAAATACATACGGTGGTCTGCTTGGAGCACTTATGAGGATGACTTTAAAGATCAACTAAAGAATCTTGGTGAATTGTCTGTTGATGCTACCAATGAGTTGCTTAGGTATCCACCACAGAATTGGTGTAGGTCATACTTTGATACATTGTGCAAAAATCAGATGGTGGACAATAATTTTACAAAGTCCTTCAACTCTTGGATCTTAGAAGCAAGAGGCAAGCCTATCCTGAAGATGCTTGAGGATATTAGAATCAAGGTCATGAACAGGTTGAGAGAGAAGGAAGAAGAATCTAGAACATGGGGAGGTGAGTTTAGTCCTAACTGCATGAAGTTGTATGCTGCTTATTTGAAGGTAGCCAACATATATACTGTTCATTTCAATGGTGAAACTGGCTATGAGGTTTCTGCGGGTGATGATAGACATAGAGTGAACCTAGTGGAGAAGAAATGCACATGTCGATCTTGGCAGTTGACTGGCATCCCATGCCCTCATGTCATCAGGGCACTAAAATACAAGAGAGAAGATCCAATGACTGAAATTAGTTGGTGGCACAACAAGGAAGATATCTTATGACATATAGGGCCAAGTTGATGCATGTTAGAGGTGAAAAGTTCTGGAAAGTATTACCAGAACATGCTATGGAACCTCCTCCACTTGCCAAAACTGTTGGAAGGCCAAAAGTCAAAAGAAATGGGGAGAAGGATGAGGCTAACAAGAAACAAGGAGATTGGGTTGCATCAATAAGGGGAACTAGAATGACATGCAGCATTTGTGGTGAACTGGACCACAATTCAAGGACATGCAAGGTACTTGCTTCTTAACTTATCTTTCTTCTTATATAATTGCAGTTATTTAATAGAAACTTTTTCTTTTTAATAGGATGGTGCTGAAGGAAATGTTGAGGATGTTAATTGTTCAGCCCATCAACCAACACAAGAAAGTGAACATGAAAGTGAATTTGTTTTCATGCTTACACCTAGAGTACCAAGACACCAAACAAAACCTGATGGTACTGAGCATGAAAGTGACCCTGCTTTAATGCCTAAGATTATTTCTGAAGATCAAACACGACTACTGATGAGGCAGCAACAATTGACCTCAGCAGGGACAAGAGTGATCTCTTTCAGAGGAGATCATATTGGTGTCAGTTATCCCATTGATCTTCCTTAATCACCTACTAAGATCACTTGGAAAGGTAAAGAAGTTATGACTGGAAATCAATTGGAAGTGGCAAGAAAAAATAAAGTTGGGAAGTCGAAGTGCAGGAAACTCGACAGGAACTCACAAATTTAGGAATCTTGGTTATTATATGTAGTTGCAAATCTGGCAGCAGTTTTAGTAGTTGTATTGTAGCAGCAGTAAACATGTTTTGATGGCAGAATGACATATAAAATTGTACGTTTTGTTTTGATGTTTTGGTTTATACTGTAAAACTAATATTACAGCAGTTTTGACACCAGTTTTAGTAGTTGTATTGTAGCAGCAGTAAACATGTTTTGATGGCAGAATGACATATAACATTGTATGTTTTATATTGATATTTTGGTTTGTACTGTAAAACTAATATTACAACAGTTATGACGGTAGTTTTAGTAGTTGTATTGTAGCAGCAGTAAACATGTTTTGATGGAAGAATGACATATAACATTGTATGTTTTGTTTTGATGTTTTAGTTTGTACTGTAAAACTAATATTACAACAGTTCTACTGCTATATGTTTTGATGTTTTATTTTGATGTTTTGCACAGCAGTGGTGTTTGGTTTAGTAGTTTATTGTAGCAACAGTAAACATGCTTAGTTTGCACAGCAGTGGTGTTTGGTTAGCAGCAGTAAACATGTTTAGTTTGCACAGAAGTGGTGTTTGGTTTAGTAGTTGTATTGTAGCAGCAGTAAACATATTTAGTTTGCACAGCAATGGTGTTTGGTTTAATAGTTGTATTGTAACAGCAGTAAACATGTTTAGTTTGCACGTTACAGCAGTTTAGTTTGCACGTTACAGCAGTTCAGTTTGCACGTTAATATGCAGTGGTGTTTGCACAGCATTTTAGTTTGCTCATTTTGTATTGTGCACAACAGTCTAGTTTGCACAGCAGTGATGTTTATTTTATCCAGCATCAATTGTATCCATAATAGTTTACATCATCGTTTAGATTGCATAATAGTTTACACCATGAAGGTACACCACAACAGTTTCTGTAGCAGGTTCCATAATAGTTTACACCATGAAGGTACAGATGAAATACATAAACCCGACAACTGAAATAAACAAACATGTTCTTGCATATCATTCACTTCATACATAACCAGGAACATCCATAAAGAAGATGAAACAGGAGGAATGATTTAACCAAAATACTATAACATACTAAACCAACATACATTCACTTTATCATCCCTATAACTAAACCAAAATACTACAACAACATACATTCACTTCATCATCCCTACGACAACCAAAGAAAATAACAAAGCCCATGAGACCAAAATGATAGTTCTCATCTTCTTCAATTTGACCTCTAAATTACTAGTTTTTTTAGCTTCCACAAGTTGAAATTGCTCTATTTCGTCAAGTTTCATCTTCAAAATATGCCTTTCAACTGTGACAACATCTTCATTTCATCAAACAAGTTATTAGAGTTGTCTCTTTCGGCTTTAATAGCATCCTCCAATTCCTCAATTTTCATCTTCGTAGGGCCCTATTGAACCATCGTAGCTTGTTCCATGAGGTAAACTTTATTCCTCAAATTGTTCCTCTCAACTTTAGCAGCATCAAGTTTAGTTTTTAAATCTTTGACCACCATCACCGCTCGACGAAGGAGCTCTTCTTCGATCCATTCAAAATACGTGCAAGAATTAACCTACATTATATCAGAATTTATAGCAGTTCTGGCGGCAGTTTTTGTACATAAACAATAAAAATCAAGAACGACCTAACTCGACAAAAGTAAATCGACCAAAAACAAAATAAATTTAAAACTAACATTGGATCTTGGACATTTGTAGAACCTTCTCCCAGCATTGGCGTCTGACCAAGCTCTCAAATATAGCGCAATCAATCCACAATGACACCTTCTTGCATATTGATTTCATGCGCATTCACAAATAAATCAGACATTGAGCAGAAATTTTGGAGGGAAAATGGAGATTTTTGAAATTGGAGAACAATGACAATTAGGGTCTTGGAAATGGGTGAATATCGGTATAAGAAGACGATAAATAAGAAGAGAGAATAGCTTATGTGAATGCCGATGAGAAGGCTTATGTGTTTAGCCGTTAGGTTGAAGGCATTATTGGCCCAATTTGCTAACATGGGGAACATTACTGGCCAGTTTACTAATGGAGGACAAAATTAAGCTACATCCAATAATTTAAGGATATTATTGGACCTTTTCCGGTTTTTTTAATCTGCGCATACGCTTTTACCACTAGAGCAAAGCTCACATGAAAAAAGTGAAATTCTTCCTTGTCAAACAGTGAGAGCAGAAAGATGATGCTATTTATCAGGAATTTTCTCTTTTCAAGTAGTACTTCTATACATTAATATTACTTTCACACACCTCTCTGAGACTTATAACGTACGTCAGTTCGTTTAATATAGATTAATAGTATCTTACTTTTGGGGGAACGGAGTACTAAACATAATTAAAAAATGAGAGAGTAAGTTTTGCTCCATTTGAAATTCTCTTCTTTTCAACCATCCGTGAAACCGTCTACAGCTAGCACACAACAATCCCTGATCATCGTAACATACAATGATAAGCAAATAGACAAGTCTAATTCAACCAAAATAGGCTTTTGAAAATGCACCAAAATAATTTGAATAAGGATCGAGGATGTAACCATTTTTCCTATTATACATTGATGTCCCGTTAGCAACTATCTATGCGAAGTACCAAAAAGAAAAAGATGATCTTTGTTCCATCAGCGGAAGGTTTAAAGTTTTAGAAAATAATTCCCACACCAACTATCTGGAGAAGAAGAGCATACAAAGCTATACATATTAGGAAATTTCTAGTTTCACTTCTAGCATCAGATTCCTTTTCAGGTACCTTTGCTTGCATTCTTGCTTGTCAGAACCAGGGAACATAAT
This sequence comes from Nicotiana knightiana, assembly GCA_005239525.1. Classification (NCBI taxonomy): domain Eukaryota; kingdom Viridiplantae; phylum Streptophyta; class Magnoliopsida; order Solanales; family Solanaceae; genus Nicotiana; species Nicotiana knightiana. The sequence goes on from ML389404.1 coordinate 75,832, forward strand.
TACAGTGCAGAACCTCCAATTTATATCACCACTCGTCATCAAGACTGGCACGATGAAAACACAGAACTGTGCAGACAAATATGAAGAACGACACAAATTCAATGAACATTGCTCCTGTCTGGATCAGATCAGCATGTCTGAGAATAATGGGGATGGCTATGCTTCCCACAGCTGATGCCCCTGTCAAGAATTTAGCAGCATCCATCCAGCTGCAAAGACCAGGAAAAGGTGTGATAATGAGAAGGATTTAGTGAGAATCACAAAACAAAAGATAAGCAGAAACAAGAAAGGAGGTCGTCATAAAGTAAAACATAAAATCATAGAAACTCAAACTTCCACAGGACCCAAGATAATAGCAGCAACTACAACAACTAAACCTTAGTACCAAACAAGTTGGGATCGGCTATGAATCCTCGCAAACTATTACTTCATTTAAACTCATCTCATGCCAATACTATAAAAATGCAAATTAAAATAGTAGAAGTTCTCTATGTAAAAATCTCTGAAAGGATAAACTACTCCTAAAAGGCATAGAACCTGATGTTTGGCTATAAATGTATAGTTTTAGTGCATAACTTACCTTAAATTTTAATGCTTTAATGATTAATTGTGGGACGTTTGAACTTAATTAAGTTGTTTTTATGTGTAAAACCACCGGAATACATAGAGGAATTAAAGTTGCACAAAAAGATGTTGAAGACAAAAGAAAAGAGCACGAAAAGGAGAAAATCGGAGTAAGGCAAGGGTACCGCAAGCCTGCTCAACCGTGCAACAGACCAGGCGTCGCCTGCTCTAAAGCCTGGTCTCCTAGTCCGCGAATAAATTGTTTACTACTCAGTTTTGGACTTGGAGACTCCTACTATAGCCTATAAATACATCCTAAACGTGATTATTAAGGAGGTTCGACGTTTTTTAGAGGTATTTTTGACGAAGGAAAAGCACAGAGCCGCCATGGAGGCCGGGTTACATCTTTACTTCCATCAAACTTAGTAATTTTTTATGTTTCTTGGGATGATTTGTTGTTTGGCTATCATATTTATGTGGAGCTAAACTTCACGTTCAAGGGTTGTGGTTCTTTCATGACTACTGTTATTCGAATATTTATTTTGATTTCTTAGTTTATCGTATTGATTGATTTATTCAATCCTGCGCTCAATTAAATACTATCTACAAATCTAGAGTTGAACTCAAAAGTGAGAATTCTAGATTGCACATAGGATTGAGTAGAGCAAGTTCTTGAACACCGGCATCGGGGAATGGATTCGCGGTTAGGATAGAAATATGTTAATTGCCTTGCTTAGTTATTATACGGGAATTATAAATGCATTCTTGTTGACTTTAACTATATAGACATATAGGTGCTAGATTAGCTTGAATAGGTGACTAAGAGATCGAAAGATTCTTATGAGCAATATTAACCTTGTTAACCAATAAACCAGATAAACTAATTATTTAATTCAATTGAAGAATATAATAAGATTGTTAGATAGCCGATAACCTTAGATCGTTTTCATCGCATTGATAACATAAAAATCTATGCTTCCTTTTTCAGAGTTCACTATTCATTTTTCTTTATTTTAACTAGTTTAGAATCAAATACTTCTAGGTTTACTTCTTGTTTAGATAATTAGGATAGTCTAATTTAGTTAATAGTTACATCCGACTTTTAGTCACTTTAATATTTGACGACCGCATATACTTGCATGTGCTTTTGGCAGCAGCAGAACCCACAGTAAAAATCTATTATGTTTAAAACATACTCAACTAATAGGCATCTCTTATATCGATTTTTTTTCCTTTATTGTGCCTTATCTTTCGCCAAGTCCGCAATGTATTCACAAAGATTATAGATCATTCAGACAACTTACTTCTATGTGATGACCCAATGGGTCATTCTATGAATTTAGACTCCGTTCTAAGCTTATTAGCCATAAAAAGATTAATTTTAACTACCTCGATTTGTGTGCGCAGTCCGGGCATGAAACCAGAAAGCTTTTATGTGAAAATATAAGAACTAATAATTTTTAGAATTAAAAAAATTTGATAATGGTTGATATTGGTCAACATTTTGAGTAAATGGACTCGGATCTGTGTTCCGACGATCCCGGGACGTCCGCAGTAAAATATGGGACTTGGGCGTAAGCCCGAAAATGAATTCCGAGGTCCCAAGCCTTAGAAATCAATTTTTGAAAGAAATTGTTTTGATGAAATATTAATGAAATAAAGAAAATAATTAATGTTCGAAACCATTGGTATCGATCCTGTATTTTGGTTCCAGAGCCCGGTACAGATTTGTTATAGTATTTAAATGTTAACTATGAAATTTGGTGAAAACGGAGGTTATTTGACGTGATTTGGACGTCCGGATGAGAAATAATGAACTTTGAGTGTTCTTGAGAAAAATGATGAGTTTTGAGGTTTAATTCATAATTTTACATGTTATTTTCATAATTTGATCGCACGAGCAAGTCCGTATGATGTTTTTAGACTTGCGTGCATGTTTGGTTTAGAGCCCCTAGGGCTCGGGTGAGTCTCGGATAGGCCACGGGATGTTTTACACTTAGGAAAATATGTTGTTTTGCTGGTTCTGGTGCACAGTGATCTTTTGTACTATGCGATCACAGAGTAAATTCTGGGGGGTCGTTTTTGTGCAGTGCGAACGCGGTCTAGGCCCCGCGAACACATAGAAGGCCTGCCCAGCTATATAAATTCACTCTTAAACACGGACATAACCGTTTTTCTTCATAACTTTCGAACTAAACAGCCATAAGGACGATTTTTCTTCATCAAAGTTCATCCCAAGTTGTTGGTAATCAATTCTAAACTTTACTTTTTCAATTACCCAATGTTTTTCATCACATTTAAATCAAAAACTAAGAATTTTCATTGTAAAAATTGAGGGTTTTGGCAGAATTAAGGAATTTTGTAAAAAATTGAATCTTTACCTCGAATTGAGGTCGGATGAAACTAATTGTATATTCGGGCTCGTGGGTGAATGGGTAAACGTAATTTGGTCCGAACCCCGAGTTTAGACCAAGCGGGCCCGGGGTCGGGTTTTAACTTTTTTTTAGGAAACTTAGGAAAAATTATAATTTTTAGTAAAGTTAGTTCCTTTAGCATTAAGTAATGATACTAAGTTAATAATGGTTAGATTTGAGTATATTGGAGGTGAATTCAAGAGAAAAAGCTATAATTGAACACTGAGTGGCCTGCGAAATTGAGGTAAGTGCTTGGTTTAACCTGGA
>ML389405.1:948-13436 GCA_005239525.1 Nicotiana knightiana
TCTCTATCAATCATGAACACTCTATCTACCATAAATCTCTCTCAAGTAATTATGATAATTTACTAGACGCACTCTCTCAAGTTACGCTAGCTAGATTGCATTACAGTTCACTTTAGATTGCACCCGAGGTATCGTTATCTCTAATCCAACCTCTAAACCCTCGGTTATGACTTTCGTCTATACTCCGAGAATGATGTTTTTCAAACAACTACCTCAATATGAACTCTCTCTCAAGTAGATACATAATAAATAGGAACAGCTAATTGAGGGCCCTTTCAATCAACTACAACAAGAACATAGTTGAACGAATCGAGATTAATAAACCAAAATATATTAATATCACAACAAATTCATCCCCAACAGGTTCTACCAAAACCCTAGATTGAAGAATTTAGCTACTCATATTCATAAGAATCAAACCCAAAAGAAATTGCATAATTGAACTACAACGTAATGAATAAAAGAAGTAAAAATCAATGCTTTGTCACTTCAATGGTTTTCTCTCTTCGAATCCTTCTTATGCCTTCCGATCCCCCTCAAGTTGTGTTTTAGGGGTCTATATATAGGTTTAGGAAAAACCCTAAATGTGTAGGAGACTTCTATTCCAACCGGGAAACACTTAATCTCGTCAAAACTCGGAATTGACCGAAACAGGGGCCTGGCGTTTGGGCCCTGGCGTCTGGCTAACGCCAGGCTAAGGGTGGCAGCTCTAACGCCTGGCTAACGCCAGGCAGGGTCAGGCGTTTGGGCTCTGGCTATAGCCCGGTGCACTCCTTCTCGCCTCTTGAGCGTAGTTTTGATGTATTTGCATCCATTTAGCTTGGTTTCCATCTCCAATTCACCTACACATGAAATAGACTCTATTATGCACATAAAAACTGTATTTTTATCATTAACGCACATAAAATTTAAGGCATATAACATGTTAAACCATGAATTCTAGCCTCGCATCATGAACCAGCTTGGCACAGGCCGTCGCTATGTCCACTACTGCTACTACTTCTCAAGCTGGGGGAGTCATCCAAACTCCAGCTGCCCGGACACCTAAGCAGGCCACCTAGGGACTTCAGACACCTGGGGCAGCCCCAGTGCAGCAGATTGCTCTGGCCCAGGATTATGTGGTGCCAGCCTTAGCTAACGACGAGCAGCGTAGGTTGGAGAGGTTCAGCAGACTCCAGTCACCAACTTTTAGGGATACAGAGGGCGAGGATGCCCAGGCTTTCTTGGACAAGTGTCAGAGGATATTACGTACTGTAGGGATATTAGAGGCCAGCGGGGTTCCATTCACTACATTCCATTTTTCAGGAGTTGCACTTGCTTGATGGGAGGCCTATGAGAGACGTAGACCTACTGATGCAGCACCCTTTACATGGCACCAGTTCTCCATTCTCTTTCTGGAGAAGTATATACGTCAGTCTCTTAGAGAGGAGCTGCGCAGAGAGTTCGAACAGTTGCGTCAGGGAGACATGACCGTGATGCAGTATGAGATGAGGTTCTCTGAGTTAACTCGGCATGCCATCTGGCTAGTTCCCACAGATAGGGAGAGGATTCGGAGATTTGTTGATGGTCTTTCTTACCAGCTACGGGTTTTTCTTACCAGGGAGAGGGTATCCGGTGCTTCTTTTGAGGAGGTAGTTGACATAGCCAGGGAGATTGAGTCAGTGCGTCGCCAGGAGCATGTTGAGAGGGAGGCCAAGAGGCCTCGAGGTTCTGGTAATTATAGTGGTGATCACTCAGGAGGTCAGTCCCGGCACAGCAGAGGCAGACCATTCAGGCCTCCTCCGCCAGCCCGTCCAGCTTACAGTGGTGCTTCATCAAGACACGCTCCCCGCAGCTCTCATCCAGACCATTCCTCATTCAGTGCACTTCCAACCCAGAGCTCATCTCAGCCACCATCAGTTCAGGGTTCCTCAACACATGGTTCTTCTAGCAACTACCCAAGTCCCACGGGTTCCCTTTAGTCCCCATCGCCAACTGTTGGTTGAGGTTGTTTCGAGTGTGGGGATCCGGGTCACATCAAGAGGTATTGTCCCCGCCTTACTGGTAGTTCATCTCAGCACAGGAACCAGCCTCCAGCTTCAGCACCAGTTACTACACCACCTGCTCAAGCAGCCAGGGGTGGAGGTCAGTCAGGCAGAGGCCGCCCCAGAGGGGGAGGTCGGTCAGGTCCGTTTCTACGCACTTCCGGGCAGACCAGATGCCATAGCTTCAGATGCAGTGATTCCAGGTATTATCTCAGTCTGTCATCGGGATGCTGCAGTATTATTTGATCCTGGTTCTACGTATTCATATGTTTCTTCATACTTTGCACATTTCTTGGATACACCCCATGAGTCCTTGTTTTCAGCTGTTCATGTGTCGACTCCGGTAGGGGATACTGTTGTGGTAGACTGGGTGTACCGATCTTGTATTATATCTATTGGGGGTCGGGAGACCTGGGCAGATCTATTATTACTTACATTGGTTGACTTCGATGTGATTTTAGGCATGGATTGGCTATCTCCATACCATGCGATTCTCGACTGTCACGACAAGATAGTGACCTTAGTGATGCCTGTATTGCCAAGGATTGAGTGGAGAGGTTTAGTGGAGTACGTGCCTAGTCGGGTGATTTCTTTTCTGAAGGATCATCGTATGATTGGGAAGGGGTGTGAGTCTTATCTTGCCTTTGTGAGGGATGTGAGTAGTGAGACTCCTTTCTTTGATTCTTTTCCCGTGGTCTGTGAGTTCCCGGAAGTTTTCCCAGCAGACCTGCTAGGCATGCCACCTGACAGGGACATTGGATTTTGGTATCGACCTATTGCCTGAGACTCAGCCTATCTGTATTCCTCCCTACCGCATCGCCCCAGCAGAGTTGAAGGAATTGAAGGAACAACTTCAGGAACTCCTAGATAAAGGGTTTATTCAGCCTAGTGTGTTGCCTTGGGGTGCACCGGTGTTGTTCATAAAGAAGAAGGATGGATCCATGCGTGTGTGCATTGACTATAGGCAGCTGACAAGGTTACGGTGAAGAACCTGTGTCCTTTGCCCCATATTGATGACTTATTCGATCAGCTTCAGGGAGCTAGAGTGTTCTCCAAGATCGACTTGAGGTCTGGGTACCATCAACTGAAGATTCGGGATTTTGATATTCCGAAGACCGCTTTTAGGACCAGATATGGCCACTATGAGTTTCTGGCTATGTCTTTTGGGCTGACCAATTCCCCAGCCGCGTTCATGCATTTGATGAACAACATGTTTCAGCCTTACCTTGATTCATTCGTTATTGTGTTCATTGATGATATCCCGGTGTACTCTCGTAGCCAGTTGATCACGCTCAGAATTTGAGGGTTGTGTTGCAGAGATTGAGGGAGGAGAAGCTTTATGCAAAGTTCTCCAAATGTCAGTTTGGCTTGGTTCAGTAGCTTTCTTGGGACACATAGTGTCTAGTGAGGGTATTCAGGTGGACCCGAAGAAGATAGAGGAGGTGCAGAGTTGGCCCAGACCATCCTTAGCTACGGAGATTAGGAGTTTCTTGGGTTTGGCGGGTTATTACCATCGCTTTGTGGAGGGATTTTCTTCCATTGCTTCACCTTTGACTCGATTGACCCAGAAGGGTGCTCCATTTAGATGGTCCAATGAGTGCGTGGAGAGCTTTCAGAAACTCAAGTCAGCATTGACTACAGCTCCAGTATTGGTATTGCCTAAGGTTCGAGTTCTTACACAGTCTATTGTGATGCTTCTAGAGTTAGATTAGGAGCGGTTTTAATGCAGGACGGCAGGGTGATTGCCTACGCGTCCAGACAGTTGAAGGTACACAAGAAGAATTATCCAGTGCACGATCTTGAGTTAGCTGCCATTGTTCATGCGTTAAAGATTTGGTGGCACTACTTGTATGGGGTACAGTGTGAGATCTTCACTGATCATCGTAGCTTGTAGTATTTGCTAAGGTAGAAGGACTTGAATTTACGCCAGAGGAGATGGTTAGAGCTTCTTAAAGACTATGACTTAACTATTCTGTATCACCCGGGAAAGGCCAATGTAGTGGCTGATGCCTTGAGTCGCAGAGCCGAGAGTTTGGGGAGCCTGGCTCACCTTTCAGTAGCAGAGCGACCATTAGCACTTGATGTTTAGGCTTTAGCGGGACAATTGGTGAGATTGGATTTGTCAGACCCTCCGCGAGTGGTAGCTAGCATGGCTTCCCGGTCTTCTTTAATTGATCAGATTAAGGAACGATAGTATTATGACCACCACTTGTTAGTTCTTCAGGATAGAGTTTGTTGGGGTGATGCCCGGGATGTGACTGTCGATGATGACGGGGTTATGAGGATGCAGGGCCGTATTTGCGTGCCCAATGTGGATGGTATACGGGAGTTAATATTAGTAAAGGCTCACAGTTCGCGGTATTCTATTCATCTGGGTGCCGCGAAAATGTACCAGGATCTGAGGCAATAGTATTGATGGAGGCGGATGAAGAGAGATATTGTTGAGTATGTAGCACAGTGTCTCAACTACCAGTAGATCAAGTATGAGCACCAGAGACCAAGTGGTCTACTTTAGAGGTTAGATATTCTGGAGTGGAAGTGGGAGCGGATCACCATGGACTTTGTAGTTGGGCTTCCACGGACTTCGAAGAGTTTTTATGCTATTTGGGTCATTTTGGATAGATAGACCAAGTCCGCGCACTTCATACCTGTCAGCACTTCTTATACTTCAGAGCGGTTAGCTGGTATTTACATTAAGGAAATTTTCCGGTTACATGGAGTTCCGGTTTCTATTATTTCTGACAGGGGTACTCAGTTCACATCTCAATTTTGGAGGGTCGTACAGAGAGGTATGGGTACTGAGGTAGAGTTGAGCACTGCATTTCATCCTCAGACCGACGGGCAGTCGGAAAGGACTATTCAGATTCTGGAGGACATGTTACGGGCTTGTGTGATTGATTTTGGNGGTGTAGATCGCCGGTTGGTTGGTTCGAGCATAAGGAGGCTAAGTTACTAGGCACAGATTTGGTGCAGGATGCGTTGGAGAAGGTGAAGTTGATTCAGGAGCGACTTCGCACGACGCAGTCTAGACAAAAGAGTTATGCGGACCGCAAGGTTCGGGATGTATCTTTTATGGAAGGGGATAAGGTACTGCTGAAGGTATCACCCATGAAGGGTGTTATGAGGTTCGGAAAGAGAGGAAAGCCAAGTCCACGATTTATTGGTCCCTTCGAGGTGCTTCAGAAGGTTGGAGAGGTGGCTTATAGACTTGCCTTGCCACCCAGTCTATCGAGTGTTGATCCGGTATTTCATGTGTCGATGCTCAGAAAATATGTCGGTGACGCGTCTCATGTGTTAGACTTCAGCACAGTTCAGCTTGAGGATGATATGACTTATGAGGTAGAGCCAGCGGCTATTTTGGCTCGCGAGGTCAGAAAGTTGAGGTCAAAGGAGATCGCTTCAGTGAAGGTCCATTAGAGAGGTCAGCCAGTGGAGGAGGCTACTTGGGAGACAGAGCTGGAGACGCAGAGCGAATATCCTCACTTGTTTGAGATTCCATGTATGTTTCTAGACCCGTTTGAGGACGAACGCTTGTTTAAGAGGGGGAGAAAGTAACGACCCGGCCTGTCATTACGTAAAAACCTGCATTTAAAGTACTTTTATATACTTGTTATAAATTGGTTATTCTATTATTGATGTGTTAGAGTTGATAGGCTTGAAATCGGAATGGTTAAATGAGAATTCAGTAACTTAGTCTTTAAAGATAGCCTTATAATGGGAAAAGTCAACTGAGAGTTGACTTATTGGTAAACGACCTCAGAATGCGTATTTTATGGCTCGGATATCTTCGTGAGGTGATTTGGGACTTAGGAGTGTGTTCGGAATATTTTTGTGATGTCCGACGTAGAATTAGGCTTGAATTGGCAAAAGTTAGTTTTTGGCGATTTCCGGTCGGCAGTGAAAAATAGGCTATTGGGGTCAAAATGGAATTCCAGAAGTTGGAACAGGTACGTAATGTCATTTTGGATATGTCTGCAAAATTTCAGGTAAATCGGAGGTGTTTTGGTTGGTTTCGGCGTAGTTGGCGAATTCTAGAAATTTCAAAGTTCTTAGGCTTGAATCCAATGTAAATTTGGTGTTTTGATGTTAGTTTTGGTGTTTTGAGAGTGAAACTAAGTTTGAATGATGTTATGGGGTGTTTTGGTAACTTTGGTTTGGGTTCTGAGGGGCTCGGGATTGATATCAGGTGGTTAACGGCCATTTTTGGCCTTAGGAACCTACTGAAAAATCTGGTGTCCTGTTGCTGATGTCCTTGTACGCGATCGCAGGGATGCATTCGCGATCGCGTAGTGCAAATCGTGAGGGGCAGAATTTTACTCTATGTGATCGCATAGGTGTGTTCGCGATCACAGAGGTTGAGCAGGGCGAGCAGTACGATCACGTGAGGAGTGTTGCAATCGCGTAGGGATAAGGCAGGCGCGTGGGGGTGAGGTCGATTGGTCTTCGTGATCGCGTGAGGAGAGCTGATATCGCATGGGGTTGGAGAGTGGTGCTACACAATTGTGACAGGGAGTCCGCGATTGCGGTGAAGAAATCACTGGGCATAATTAATTAAACCCTTCCGCGACTTAAACCCTCTTTTTCACCATTGTTGTACGGCAAAGAGCTCTTGGGGGCGATTTTGAAGAGGGGAATTCTTGTTCTTGATAGAGGTAAGTGTTATAGTCATTAAAACTCGATTATGGGTGATTATAGGGCATAAAACCAGTGTAAATTCATGGGAAAACAGTAGAAAAAATGGAGTTGTAGGGCTTGAGAATTTGAGACCTTTAGGGGTCGATTTGAGGGGTCAAACGGACTCCGATTTTAGTGTTCTTTATATGTACGGACTCATGAGAAGACGGAGAACAGTTTGGTATAAAAGTTTCTGGATTATGGGATGTGGGCCTGGGGGTCAGGTTTTGACCGGTTTCGGATTTTTGGGTGAATTTTGATATTTTCAATTGGTGATTGTTCCTTAAGCATATATTGATGATAAATATCTGAACTTGGTAGATTTGGAGCACTCGGGGGCCGAATTTAGAGGCAAGGGCACTGCGGAGTAGTGCGTTAGCCGGTTTTGAGGTAAGTAACACTTCCAAACTTGGAACTGAGGGTTCGAAACCCCAAACTATTTGATAACTGCTGTTAATTAAGGTGACGCACTTGCCAAGTGACTGGCATGCGGGCGTTTACCGAATATTTGTAGCCTGGCTCATCCCATGGCACTGTCTATTGGTTATCCCAGATTGATACTGTACTGTGAAAGTGGTAATTACCTGAAACGAAATAGAAATCATGCTAATTATAAATTTTAAGGCTTCACACCGATGTGTTTAGACCGGAATGGTCGATTATTGTTGTCTCTATCTCTGATTATTTCTTTCATGTACTTAGTCCTGTTATAGTATATGTTTCATGCCTCAGTCTCGTAAGTTGCTAGTTTATTTATATTATCATTGGTTTGGGTTGCATTGCATATGTTAGAGCATTCTAAGTGAGACTGGAAGGTACTGACTGAGTGAGGCTTGGAGCCTAGTTTCAGACAGTTATGAGGTCGGACTGCACACTGCAGCGATCCTGAAATCATGCCTTCATTGGCTTGATATAGCGCTTAGGCTGAAAGGAGCCCCTCCGGAGTCTATACACCCCCAGTGAGCGCACAGATATTTCGGAGATGGATTTCTCCGTGGTTGTTATGTTCCGGAGATGGATTTCTCCGTGGTTGCTATGTTCCGGAGATGGATTTCTCCGTGGTTATTATGTTCCGGAGATGGATTTCTTCGTGGGGGCTGGATCAGCCGTTTTCTTCAATACTTGGTGACTGTGTCACTCGTGTTTATGTAATATTCGGGATGGACTTCCCTGGGTCTGAAGGCCGTATTCTAGTACTGGGTGGACCACCTTATGAGAGCTTGATTTATGAGTAAATATCATGCATGACTCTATATGCATTCATGCTAGTATGCAGGGTTACAGACATATCTTGATACATCGTATTTATTTCCTGATATACTACTGTCATGTCCAATTTATGACTGTTGTTTGAATTGTCGGAGGTTTAGTCTATCACTACCTCTCAGCCCGTAGTTTGGTTTCATTACTACTGAGTTGGTGTACTCACGTTACCCCCTGCACCTTGCATGGAGATCCAGGTACAGAGGAGTTCAGCTCGGGTCAGGGATCACAGCAGTTTCATCAGAGTTGACGAGGTAGCAGCTAGCGACCGTGATCTCGTCTTCTCTTTCCTTTCTACCTGTCGTATTTATTTTCAGACTATGTTAGTCATTTCGTTTGATTTTATTTAGTAATAGCATCTCATGACTATGTGACACTGGATCCGGTATTAGTAGGATTTGGTCTTTTAAATTTATTAAACTGGTTCTTGTTTTTAAATACTGGATTTATGATTATTGTTATTGATTTCAGAAATTGTTAAAAAGGGGATTTTTATGAGAATTGTATTTAGTTAGATAAAATGGGTGGCTTGCCTGGTTCCACGACAGGCGCCATCACGACTCTGGAAATGGGTCATGACACACGGATAGCTCTATCAGAATAGAATGTCTAGGGCATTCAATAAAAAGGTCAGACCAAGGCAGTTCACGTTAGGGCAGCTGGTACTGAAACGGATATTTCCACATCAAGATGAGGCGAAAGGGAAATTCTCTCCCAACTGGCAAGGTCATTACATGGTTCACAGGGTATTAACAGGAGGAGCACTCATACTCGCAGAAATGGACGGAGAAATCTAGCCAAAGCCTATCAATTCAGATGCAGTTAAAAGATACGTAGGCAACCCTGTGGGTTCGGTCACAATTCAATAAAATTTCTATTTCCCCCCACAATCAGAAGTTGGGGCAGAATTTTGAGGAGGACCCTCAAAATTCTACGGCCGAAAGTCGTGATGTCTCTGATTATGTCACAGTTACTGGTTCATATAACTAATTTCTAAACTATATACTACTATGTCTTTTGAAAATTATGTACGCATGCTTTCGGAAAAGAAACTTTGCTTTAGCAAATGCCACCCTAATAGCTTGAACGGGATCTTCGGACGGAGCAAAGCAAATCGAGAAAGCGAAGGCACAAACCAACCTTCCCCCCGCAAAACTCACAAATTTTTCTTTGGATGCAGGACTATATAATCACGACAAATACCGTTGCAACAATACAATCACTATGCATGAAATACATTGTCAGCTAAGAATACGTCGCTCTTACTCTTCTCCTTGCATGAGGCTATGCCCTGCCTTCCACTTGCATAAGGCTAAGCACTGCCTTCTCTTTGCATGAGACTAAGAATTGTCTCAATCCTGCACGAGGCTAAGCCCTTCCTCTCTATTTGCATAAGGCTAAGCATTGTCTTCTCCTTCCATGAGGCTAAGCCCTACCTCCCATTAGCATAAGGCTAAGCATTGCCTTCTCCTTGCATGGGACTAAGCATTGTCCCGAACCTTGCATGAGGCTAAGCCCTGCCTCTTCACTTGCATAAGACTAAGCACTGGCTTCTATTTGCATGGGACTAAGCCCTGTCCCGAATCTTGCATGAGGCTAAGCCCTGCCTCTTCACTTGCATGAGGCTAAACCCTGCCTCTCTATTTGCATAAGGCTAAGCGTTGCCTTCTCTTTGCATGGGACTAAACACTGTCCCGAACCTTGCATAAAGCTAAGCACTGCCTTCTCTTTGCATGGGACTAAGCACTGTCCCAAAACATGCATGAGGCTAAGCCCTGCCTCCCTATTTGCATAAGGCTAACTGCGGCCTTCCCTTTGCATGGGACAAAGAACTGTCCCGAATCCCGCGCGAGACTAAGCACTGTCTCTCTCGCATTATTCTCTCCCTATTTTCCTTCTCCACGTTTGCTTACACAGTGTCACGTTCGCATAGTTCAACTGGGTAGCTTCAATTTCCCTTCTTCGTGAACGCATCCCTTTATCCGCGTTCGTGATGCAAAAATGACTGGACATAATATAAGTTTTCAAAATCGAGGGTTTAACCATTTTTATCATATTTTGACTTTTCGAGCTCGGTACTTGGTGATTCTTTGAGGGTTTTTCACACAAATCAAATGGGTAAGTGTTCTTCAACTAGAATTAAATATATTCCATGATTTTATCTTTGTTTTATCATTAAATTTGTGTTTTGAATTGAGAAAAATGTTGGTTTTGAATGGAAAATTCAAAATCGAAAAATCATGATTTGAGGGACCAAATGATATCGAAATTTGATAAATTTTGTATGGTTGAACTCGTATGAGAATGGGGGAACCGGATTTTGTAAAATTTGACGGGTTCGGAGGTGTGGGCTTGGGGGTCGACTTATGGGTCGATTTTTATAATTTTGTAATGATTGAAACTTTATTATCTGGAATAGTTCCTTATGCGATTTATGTGTGTTTTGAAGTTTCTTTAGTTGATTTTGAGATGTCCGGAGGCCTTTTCACCCGAGAAGTCCATATTTAAGTACAAGGTTGTCGTCTTTGAGGTAAGTATCTTGCCTAACCTTGTGTGGGGGAACTACTCCTTAGGATTTGAGTCTTCAGTGTTGAGTGTAGCCCGTGTACGTGAGATGACGAGTGCGTACATGTACTTATTTGTAAAAGTTGGCCTTTTAGGTTCCTTAGGTCCTTATACTTCCTGTGTATAAAGTTGTAATTGTTATGACTGCGTTCCTGATTGCTAATTTCATCATTTCCTGCTTGAATTAGAATTTCTTACTTTTAGGTTCCCTTCGTTGTGTATTTGATCTTAATTTACTTAACTGAAGTCTCTACCTGTTCTATCATTATGCTATATTTTTTTCATAAACTGCCTATTTAGTTGATATTAGTATTATCTCGCCTTTAACGGGTTGGCAATAATTGGTGTCAAGCATGCCCGTGAGTTGTATATTGTGATTTGTATGCTATTTTCATTAAGTACTACCTTTGTCTAAATTGATAACTATTCATATTGATAGAAATCCTCGGTTTTGCCTATTGTTGAGTATTGGTTCAAGTTGAGAATTATTATGTGAAGTCAAGTAACTAAGTGAGATTGGTTATAGTTGTTTTCCTTGCCGGGATGATATTGATTCTATTGTTGGCTCCCTTGCCGGGACGTTATGGATTTAATACTTATTATCGTTGTCTATATTGTTGATTTCTTTGCTGGATTGCTGTTATTGATTTGTTTGGGTGAGGAAGAGTGTAAAGCACGAAGGGTGATTCCGTGCATGATATTGGGAGAGAGTGTAAAGCACGAAGGGTGATGCCGTGCACGATATTTTGAGAAAGCGTTAATGCACGAAGGGTGATGTCGTGCCGATATTGTGAGAGTTGATGCACGAGGGGTGATGCTGTGCCATATTATGAAATTTAAAAGCACGAAGGGTGATGTCGTGCCATATTATGCAATTTAAAAGCACGAAGGGTGATGTCGTGCCATGATTATGAGAGAGTTAGTGCACGAAGGGTGATACCTGTGAGCATGTGATTTTTACTCACAGTATCGTCCTATAAAAATCCCAATAAATCAATTGATTTTATGAATATTGGTTGCTTTTTCAGTAGTTAATTGTGAATTATTTGCATTGTTTGCATATCCATAATTCATCTTTCAAAATCATTGAAAATTTTGGATTATGAAGTTATTAGTTATAATTAATTAAATGATAGACAAATGACGACTATTTAACGTGATGTAGTTTTTAATAACTAATTACTATAAAAATTAACCATTTTATTCGGTAAATCATAGATTTAATTAAGAATATATAATTGGTTGTTTTATTCTTAATTAATATGTAAATATATGAAAAATAATGTTTTGAAATTAATTGCTACATTTTTTGATTAAGTTAGAGTTTAATTTAATTAGAATAATTAAGTTAATTAACTAAGAAAACAAAATCGGACCTGGGCCAAGAAAGACCCAGGCCCAACCCCTATTTTTCTATGCACCCAGACAACCCAGGCCCAAACCCAATCCCTTACCCGACCTGCCCCAGCCTGACCAAACGACACCGTTTGGTCTAGTCGATTAAATCCTGGCCATTGATCAAAATGGATCGAACGGCCAGGAACTCACCCCCTCTAAACTATATAAGTGTCCTAACCAAACCCCACCCCCTTCATTTCACCAAATCCTAACCCCATCCGTCCGTCTCTCTCTCTTTCTCCTCTCTCTAAAAACCCTAGCCGCCCCTGAAACCCCGCCGCCGTCCGGCCACCATAACAACTCCGATCAACCCCAAATCTCTACCCTACAACCCCCATCACCTCCTAAACCACCTCCTGTTCTTGGTTTTGTCAAAAAACCATCCCAAAAACCCCAATTTCAGATCTGAGATTCCAGAACCCTAAGTCTCCCATGCGCACTGATTCAAGGGCCTTCAACGGCTCGGACCTGCATGAGTCAGTTGCTCTTGACAAGAGCAATTGATTCATGTGGGTTTGACCCGTTTTCAAACCCACCGAAGTCCGGCCAAACTCCGGCAAAATG
>ML389406.1:0-19047 GCA_005239525.1 Nicotiana knightiana
ATATATATATAAGACACAATCTGTTTTTTACTTTTATATATTAAGTTTTGAATCCCCTTACACGTGCCAAAAGTATAACTTAGAGGTCAAAGGAGGTTCAAATCCTTTATAAGGTCATAAGTTTAACTCTCACTAGCCTACTAGCTCTAACCCTGGTTCCTAACCTTGCGTGAAGAATTTTTTTTCTAATACTTAAAAGTTCACAAACTTCAATTTCATGAAAACATTATTTTGAATTGTCACTATTCTAATTTGATATACTAACAACAAAAAACTTATAAGGTTAAACGATTTTTAGTTGAAAGATTTATAATGTCTAATAAAGATTTAGTTGAAAGACTTAAAAAGAGAGTCTTCTAGCTTATGATTATGCAGACCATAAAAACTTCCCTTGATAGAAGAAATGATTGCATATTTTTATAAAGAGGCAACAAAGAGGTGAATTATACAAAGTGAGGAAGAGCGATAAAAGTTTATCCTTCACTTCATTCTTTTTCTTTCTCAAGTTTCGACGTAAAGATTTCTCTAGTCACGCATTTAACTCCATTTGTTAGAATAGCTTTTGTTGAGTCTCTGCACCTATTCTTTTTTTTCTGAACCTTCATTTGTTTTCGAAAAACAGGATTTGACTCAAGATTGCCCATTTTGTAAAAAAAAAAAAACAAGGAATATAATATTGCTTTCCATTATTCAAAAATTGGGGAATATAAAAATAAGGTGGAGATGAAGCAAAATAAAGTCTTCTCAATTTAGAGTCTATCTCAAAGATTGCGATAATTAAGAAATAATTTGAAAAAGATTTGATGCCATGAAAAAAGAGAAAACAAAGCTAATAAAATAGAATGAGAAAGTAGTTGGTTGAAACTAAGACTCTAAAATTCACATTTAATTCACAAAACCGAAACCGAGAAACTAAACATAGATAACAAAACTTAAAAATGTTACTTCTCATCAAATTATTCACTAAAACTTCATAAGAAATTAAACCTAACTAATCTCCTTGCTCTAAGCTTCTTTCTCGTTCACGACCATCTGAATATTGTGCTCTTTAACAGACGACTGTAACTTTCTTGGTGGTGATTGAGGAGGAAGATGATCATCATTTGGAACATATTTTTGCCAATACCAATGCTTACTCCAAATCTTACTCATTTCATCAATAGGAATCCCCTTAGTCTCGGGAAGGAAGTAGTAGATGAATAAGGTCATGATAAAAACAAAAACAGCAAAGAATATGAAGAGACCAAACTTGAAAACACATAACATTTCTGTGAAAATTTCGGCAATGAAGAAAGTGAAAATCATGTTAACCGACACATTAACTGCCTGGCCTGCCGATCGAACTTCTAGAGGAAAAATTTCACTTGGAACCAACCATCCTAGAGGTCCCCACGACCATGCAAAACCAGCAACGTATATGCAGATGAACACCACTACAAAAGATGCATACCATATTGGCAATTCCCCTGGATTACCACTTGTCCCAAATTTGAGTGCAATAGAAACTGCTATAACAATCTGAACCAAAAACATAGCCATAAGTTACACTTAGAGCGATAATAAAAATTATTATGCACACAAAAAAATAATATAATTACTGGTGTAGTAATTATACCTGACAAATCAACATTTGTGAACCACCTTCAATAAAGAGAAATCTCCTACCAACCCTATCAGCGGCAAGAATAGAAACAAATGTGGCTATAAAGTTGACACCACCAGTTATCACAGCAGACATAAGCGAAGCAGTATCGCCAAAACCAATCGTTTTAAAAAGAACAGGTGCATAAAACATGATAACATTCATCCCAGTTAACTGTTGAAATGCGGGAATAAGCATAGCAAATGTCAGTTGTGGCCTATGCTTTGGTTTAAAAATATTTCTCCAAGGATGCTTAACTTCTTTTGATCTATGACTTGCTTCAACCAAATCATAAAACTCTTCGTCTACATTTTCAATTCCTCTGATAATTTGAAGCCTCCTTTTTGCTTCTTCCTTTTTGCCACGTTCGATTAGAGAATTTGGAGTATCAGGTAAACAAAGTGAACCAATGATGAATATAATGGCTGGTACCACTGCTCCTCCTAAACTGTAACGCCATCCATTTTCTATCTTCGCTGTGAAATAATTGATCAAATTTGCTGCAAGAATTCCAATTGTGATGGACATTTGAAACATAATGTTTAATGCACCACGGCTTTTAAATGGTGCCATCTCTGAGAGGTACACTGGCACAGACTGCAAAAAGAATTACATGTGAAATTTAGATTTAAAAAAAAATTAAAAAAAATTTACATGAACTTATTCTAATTTTAGTAAATAATTGTAGGTAAACCTGGAAGTCGAATAACTCAAATCAGAAACAAACGTAAAATAAACATTCAGATCTATATGAATTTATAGATTTAGATAATGTCAAAACATAACATCAATCATCAATTTGGAAGACAAATACACAAATCAAAAATACAAAACGTAAGATTAAAAAAATCATAATTAAACAACAAAAGAATCAATTTTAGTATACGGTGGTTTCACATACCTGATTGGCGAAACCAATACCACAACCAAGAAGAACTCTACCAATAATGAGCATAGCCACATTTTGGGCAAAGCCATTAATACAAGCACCAATGCAAAAAAGAACTCCACCAAAAAGCATAGACAATCTTCGACCCATAACTCTAGTAATAGTTGAAGCAACCCAAGATGCAACAAGCGCAGCCAAATATAACGAAGAAGTAAACAGTGTCAATTTCGAGCTGTTAAATTTGCAGTACTGATTCGTTGACACTGTGTGTAATACTTCCTTTCCATATACATCTGGGAAAAACTTCTCCAAAAATTTAGGCATCGATGTCACTCCCCCTAGTCAACAACAAAAAAATTCACACTATATTAATATAATCTACTCGTCAGTGCATATAACTTAAATCCCTACGAAAATATTTTGGCAGCCCAGAGCACCTATGTGCGGGCTCTGAAGAAGTGCCGGACCATATTTTTTTTCCACGGCGTGTACTCTCATGGTCACATAATAATAATTTTACCAGTTACTCAAAGATTCCCCTTTTCTAAATCACTAGCAAAAGATAACTATATGAAATGGAAAAAAAAGAAGTTAAGAACTATATTAAATACCTGAAATTCCAATGTCATAACCAAATATTAAACCCCCACAAGCAGCAACAATACAAGTAATGAGAACTTTAGTTGTGAGTTTTCCAGGGTATTCTTTGCCATTCGATGGCCCAATTCCACCCCCTGCCATTTTTTTTTTCTTTTAGCTCTAAGAAGAGTAAAGTAATCGATTGATAACGTATAGTGAAATATATAGTTGATGTACCTAGGTAAAATTCCTTTTACTGATATCTACTAATGTATATCCTAAAGTGTTTCTTTCTTTTCAAACTCCTTATACAATTTTTATCTTTTTATTAGGATAGCAGTGAATCTTTAAATATGAGTAGAGTTTTTACTAGAACGGAAGTCATTTTTTGAATTTTTTTTATTGTTTAAACTGTGCAATAATTAATATTTTTCACGTACAAGTATATTGGCAACTTTGGCTAGTAGAATTAATAAGTAAAATTTCATAAGTTAATATCTCGATTAAATAATAAGTATCTAAATTATATACATTGATTGCGTAAAAAATTCAATGTAATTTAACTTATTATTTACTCAATTCCTCAAATTACTAGATTGTATTCGTTATAACTTGTAAACAGTTACCTCTTATTGCATGTAACTTAATTTGATATTTGTAAAAATATTAGACACTTTAGCGCATAGAACTCAAACACAATAATAAACAGGAAGGGAATTTTGGAAAAAGTTCTCTAACGAAAAAAAAGGAAGTTGATAATGGCTACCGTTGTGGATTCTCTAGAATCCAACGGCGTGTTGAGTAAGTTTTTTAATTATATACTGCACTAGCTTTGATAACAAAAAAAGGGATAACTCTGAATCTGAACTAAACTATTTCTAGTATATCAACTTGTTATCCATTATATTTTCGATAATACATAATCTGAAGATATGAAAATAGGAGTTTTAACTTTTACTTTAACCAATAGTTGATTCATAAGTATTTCTTCATTCTTAATCAGAGGTCTCGGATTCGTGCTCCGAGTATTGAGCCACCTTTATTAAAGAGCACTTTACCCGCAATATGGGATATTCTGGAGCGAATCCGGGTTTATTCGGACCCCAATGAAGGAACAAGACACCGGATGGGAAACCAAAAAAAAAAAAAAACAGAATTCATTTTTATTAATTTGTCAAGAAAAGAGTTATTTTGGATTTAAGTGGTGCATTGAGAAACAAAAACTCATATATATACATATTCCTTTTCGTACTCCTTTTATGGTAAGCTATTTTCTTTTTAAACTTCAGTATCTGAAATTATCAATTTTTGTTTTTGCGAAGTGACTTTTAACCACGGCGGAATGGCACATTTGAATGGCGCAGTGCGTGCTCAACAATAACTTTAAGAAAATTAGTCTTAGCAAATTATTGTCTTATTTATTTGAGCACATTAAATTTTATTATTTCAATAAATCTGCTAGTATTATTTTTCTTCTTATGCAATATACACTCAAGAACAAAGAACATATGAAATTAAAGAGAGAGAAAATCATCGGATCGGTGAATAAAATCCGAACGATAAAAAATTAGTATAACTATATAGTTAGTTTAGAAACAACTAAAATAACAGTATTCAAACAATATTCATACATAACAACTAAATAAATATATGTTTGCTATCATTTTAAATTATTTATTCTTTACTTCATTATTAGGTTTCTTAACATGTTTGTTATGATAAAACTTAAAATGTTTTTAGTTTTCATAAAATATTCAACCCAATTACTAATGTACGCATTAATTTTATTTGAATTCTTTGATTTACGACACTTTAACTCATTCAACTCACAAAAAGGATGATGCTAAAACAATATATACTATATAATAACGTTAATTATCTATTCCTTAATTTATAAATAGAATAAAATACAGACATCAAACAATTTCATTATCTTTTTTAGTATGTAATTGTTGAATTCGAATGTGCATCCACTTACACAACACCACCATGAATATGCATATTTCTATTTCTATTTATAACATAAAAATATAATAATTTATCATTATTAAATCTGAAAACTCAATTATTCGTCATCCTTTACTTTACAAAATATATATGTTGTTATGAACTTTTTTCTCTTAAAACATGATTAATCTAAATATTAGTGTTTCTTATATACATGTGATGTACTATAAGTAAAAAGTTTGTTACTAATATCTACTAATGTATATCCTATAGTGTTTCTTTCTTTTTAAACTCCTTATACAATTTTTATCTTATTGTTAGGATAGCACTGAATCTGCAGATATTAGTAGAGTTTCAACTAGAATGGAGGTCATTTTTTGAATTTTTTTTATTGTTTAAACTGTGCAATTATTAATATTTTTCGCGTACTATGTATGTTTATGCCCAAATAATTTTTTTTAAAAACGCCTATAATAACGTAGAATAATATTTTTTTTGTTTAATTACATCCGGTTGATGAGATTTGACTTTTTATGAATTTAATGCAAACTAAAATTATAACCACTTTGCAACTCGTACACCACGTCTTTGAATTCATCTATTGGTAACTTTGGCTAGTAGAATTCTATAATTAAGAAATAATTTTGTAAGTTAATATCTTGATTAAATAATAATAAATTTAAATTATATATATTTATTGTGTAAAAAATTATCAGTGTAATTTAACTTATTATAGAAAGTAATTTATTCTATTTTTCAATTTACTAGATTTTACTTGTTATATATAGCTACCCCTTATTGATTCTAACTTAATTCGACAGTGTGAAAATATTAGACCTTATATAAAAAATATCATGAAATTAAATTTAGAAAAATAAACTCCTCTCTCTCTTCTCTCTCATGTGATCGGTGCACGTCAGCTAACTGTATGCCGAAATCATCCATGGCAAGAGGGTGAGGACGGGACGAGGATAAGGACGAGGAATACCTAAGAAAGTTTCAATTGCTTTTGGAAGCTCAATGGGAGCTCGTGTGCGAACAAAGGACGCTCGACCTAAGATTGTAGAAACTACCCCAATACATATAAGGGAGGATAAGAGAACTAATGCACTGAGATCTGCGACAAATCCTGTAATAGTGGCGTAACGACTACAATTAAGCAGTGAATTATCTCCTAGCTATGAAGGACAAAAACCCCAAATTGCAAACCCTAGGTCAATCGAGGGAGTACCAATTGCTAATCCTAAGGAAATTGAGGGGATTGCTATGACTAACAATGCAGAGGGTACACAAATAACAAAGGAAACAAAAGTGATTGCAATAAAAGCTACACAACAATCACTGGGAGGAAATGCCACTACAACATTTTAGGCCTAGCCACCCCTGAAAAGTGTGGCCTAAGATGCCAAGAAGTGTAGCATTTGGTCAAAGGCAACACTTTACGGCTTTAGGCAATGCTTTTGGGGGCGGTGGCCTAAAGTACCGTAACATTTGACTATTGGCCACACTTTGTAGGTATTGCCTTAGAAGCCACACTTTAAAAGTGTGATCGATATAGTACAAAGGCCACACTTATATTTTCTCATATAGTCACACTTTTATGACATAAAGCTATATATTTGAAGCTTGATCTTTGTCACCTTATAGACCACCATTATAAAGCGTGGCTTCTAAAACAACGTCTATCATTAACAACGCCAGATTGACAATTCCTATGGCCACACTTTCTAAGCGTGATTTTTTACACTATGAAGTATTTTTTTTAAATATTTATATTACTTAGCCACAATTTTGTGGTTAAAAAATTAGATTTGTTACATTAAATTCTATTCACATTTATTTCATGTATATACATTATGATCTCAAGCATTAAATTAGATAATAAGTAACAGAATAAATAATTCAAATGCATATACTTGAAATAAACTTCAACAAATAAACATAATTTGCGTACTATCCATAGTAATAAAGCACTGGTTCAAGAGGTTCACTAGCAAAAAGCTCTACAAAACCGAATTTAGTCATATTTATAGTATCAATAAAAATAAACATCACAATTGTTCAAAATGTCTTCACCATTCACTTCCATAGATCAAATTAATTTGTCGCCACTATTTCCAATTGCATCACCCGCATTTTCCTACGCATTCAAAATAAAATTAACAATTAGAAAGAAACATATATATAGTATGCACTAGTTATATCTTTCTAAGAATTAACGAGGTTTATTTTCACTACTATAGTGTAACTAAGTCAAACACAAAAAAGATGTACAAGTGAAAGAGAAGCAAAAATGTGAATTAACATACATTTTACCTATCTTCTTCTATAATCGCAACAACAACAAACTCAGTATATTTCCTGTGATCTGGAAAAGGTAGTGTGTACGTAGACCTTACCCCTACCTTCAAATAGTAGAAAGGTTATTTTCAGTAGACCCTCGGCTAAGAATAAAATGAGAAATAATACACTAAATATTTGGAAGTCCAAATAAAGAAGTCTACAATTTTTGATTAAAACTTCACAAGATATTAGTACTAAATGAAGGACACTTTAAATGGATACATATACAGTGGCTTCAATATCCCACCTGACTATTTTGATGGAATTTTTTACTTTCAGAGTACTTTGGTCGAAAAGAAAGAGTGAAACCATTTGTGGAATACATATATCTATTGAAGATTAATCATCACTGGCCAAATTATTGAACGATTGTAATATCCAATAGCCATGACATAATCAGCATAGATAAAATTTCAACTATAATCGCCACAATCACTTAATTTAATAACAAGGAAAAACTGTCAAATCTACCCTCCTACTTTCATATATTGTGTATGTCACGACCTCAAAATACCCAGTTGTAATGGCGCTTATCATGAAATCAGGCAAGCCATACACTTCATTTAATTTAAAATTTCTTTCAGAAAGATCACTATATTTGCAGCAAAAGTATCATTTATAAAATATTTAAAAGTTGAAAATCATTAAGACACAAATAAAATAATCTCAGCACTGGTGTCATCGAGTCATGAGCTATTACTACCACAAATGTCGAAATACAAAAGTGGACAACACTGTCACGAGCCAATTTTCCCTCCGTTAGGTATCGTGATGGCACCTAGTCTTAAGGACTAGGTAAGCCTAATATTCATGGAATAGCAATAATAATAAATAAAATATAATATTTTTCTGAAATAAAGAATTCTTTATACAATGAGCATATTCCCAAAAACCGGTAGTACAAGTCATAAGCTCTACAGATTTTGCTACAACTTTTAAATACAACTGTTTGGAAGTAAGTAAAAACAGTGTAAATACAGAATAGGAAGGTGACTCTGAAGCCTGCGAACACAACGACAGGTCTACCTTGAGTCTCCTCAGCAAGAATCCGCACAGCTACTAACAATCAATACCTGGATCTGCACAAAAATATGCAGAAGTGTAGTATGAGCACACCACACCGGTGCCCAGTAAGTATCAAGACTAACCTCGGTGAAGTAGTGACGAAGACTAGTCAAGACACCCACTGGTCTAACAAAATGAACAAGCATAAGTACAGGAGATAACGGAAACATAACCTCTATCTATTATCTGCACAATATGACTAGCAACAGAACGACTACAATAAGGAAGAAAAACAGTAAACAGTAATGGATCACCGAAATAATACACCGAAGGACGGACCAGCCCAAGTCTGAAAATCACAACACAATAAGGGAAAGTAGTAAATCAGTACTGCATTAGTCTCCACATCAGGCCTTAGCCACAAATCCCAATAAAATGGTCAAAATCTTCGAGTGTTTCACCCGCAAGTTTTTATGTTGAAAGCTTTAAGGTAATATCCATTTTAATTAAAAATTCTTTTGAAATATTTCCCAAGAGATATCTCTCAAACATAGTTTTCTTCAAGATAAATACTTTTCAAATATACTTTTCCAAAGAAGATGTCCTTCAAACATAGTTTTCTTCAACATAAACACTTTCAAATATACTTTTCCAAAGGAATGTCCTTCAAACATAGTTTTATTCAAGATAAATATTTTTCAAATATACTTTTCCAAAGGAATGTCCTTCAACATAGTTTTATTCAAGATAAATGCTTTTCAATTGGACTTTCCAAATAATTGTCTTTCAAACATAGTTTCTCTGGTAAAATCTACCGGGATCCCGTCCCGTAGTTCATAATTTATCACGCAATACAAAGGATCTCTCAGAATACGCCCGTAGTCCCAAAACAATATGCAGTGTTGGGGGATCTCCCAGAATACGTCCGTAGTCCCAAAGTAAATATGCAGTACAGGGGATCTCCCGAAATACGTCCATAGTCCCAATTTAAATATGCAGTACAGGGGGATCTCCCAGAATACGTTTGTAGTCCCAATTTAAATATGCAGTACATGGGATCTCCCGGAATACGTCCGTAGTCTCAATTTAAATATGCAGTACATGGGGATCTCCCGGAATACGTCTGTAGTCCCAATTTAAATATACAATACAGGGAGATCTCCCGAAATACGTCAGTAGTCCCAATTTAAATATGCAGTACAAGGGGATCTCCCAGAATACGTCTGTAGTCCCAATTTAAATATGCAGTACAGGGGGATCTCCGGGAATACGTCGGTAGTACCAATTTAAATATGCAGTGAAACAAACAAAGACAACAATTATAGCACGACAGAAAACTCGTACATCACCTCATCAAATACAAAGCAACCATGACAATAATACAAGGTACGGCGAATAAATCAATACAAGAACTTCAATTCACAAAGAAAATAGTAGAACATTGTTCACAAGGAATAATCACTGTAAAGAATGCTAAGTGTAAAGAGAACAGCTGACTAGAGAAAAACAAGACAAAGCAACAAATCCACGAAAAATTCAAGCCAACAATAAGAAGCCAATACAAGTCAAATAATTCTAAGTAAGGATAAGTCGACTAAGATATAAGTTATCTAAATCTCTTATGAGGTTGAGCAATTATGAGAGATTTTCAACAATTCAATTAATTATAGGCAGTTTATGAAAATATAGCATGATGATAGAAGAGGTAAAACCTTTGGTTAAGTCAAAATCAAGGTCAAGTAGGCGGTAAGGATGAATCCTAAAGCAATTATCTCTAATCAAGACATGTAGAGGTGAAACTAGCAAATAAGAACTCAAACGTATCAAGGAAAACTTCATACAAGGTGAATATAAGGACCTAATAACCCTAAAAGGGGAAATTCCCCCACACAAGGTTAGGCAAGATACTTACCTCAAAAATGACAACCCGGTACTCTAAAGTGGACTTCTCGGGTTAAAAGAGCTCCGGACGGCTCAAAACCAACTAGAACAACTTCAAAACACACATAAAACTTATAAGGAACTATTCCGGATAATAAAGCTTCAATCTTTATCAAATTCTAAAAATCAGTCCAAAAGTCGACCCTCGAGCCCGCACCTCGGAACACGACAAATTTTATAAAATTCGAATACCCATTCCAATATGAGTTCAACCATACAAAAATTATCAAATTCGGATACTCTTTCGTCCCTCCAATCACGATTTTTCATTTTAGAAATTTTTCTTCAAAAACCAACATTTTCTTCAACCCAAACACAAATTTAATGATAGAAATGAAGGTAAAATTATGGAATACATTAAATACTTGGTGAAGAACACTTACCCGAACGGGTTGCTTGAGAACCCCCAAAAATCGCTCCCAAATCCGAAGTCCAAAACTCAAAATGTGAAGAAAAATGGCCAACCCTCGCTTAAATGACTTCCGCACCTGCAGTCAAAAAGGCGCATCTGCGCAACCGCTTCTGCGGTCCACCTAACCGCACCTGTAACTTTTCACTTAAGAGCCACAACCGCATCTGCATCTGCATCTCAAGAACCGTACCTGAGGTCCGCACGTGCGGCCATCTCTCTGCATCTACGGAGATTGCCCAGACCAGCATTCCTCGCACCTGCGCTTCCTCCACCACACCTGCGACCATCACATCTGTGCCCAAGGTCCACAGATGCGATTACACTAGAACTCAGCCTTCCCAACACCATGGAATTCATCCGCGACTCGTCCGAAACACACCTGGGGCCCTCAGGACCCCGTCCAAGCATACCAACAAGTTCCATACTCTAACACGGACCCACTCGAGGTCTCAAATCACATCAAAACACGACAAAGCTATGAATCACATCATGAATCGAGCTTATGAACTTCCAATCCTTTAAACTTCTAAACTCGTGCCGAAACCTACCAATTCAACCCGGAATGACGCCAAATTTAGCAGACAAGTCCCAATTCACATAATGGAGCTGCTCCAACTCTCGGAATCGCATTCCGACCCCGATATCCCAAAAACTCAAATGTGGTCAAACCACTCCAATTTTCAAACTTCAAATGTTCCAACTTTCGCCGAATTGTCTCAAATTACTCCACGGACCTCCAAGTCCAAATCTGGACGCACGCCTAAGTACAAAATCACCATACGAAGTTGTTGACATTATCTAAAACTTATTCCAAATCCATTTACATAGAAAGTCAAATTCCGGCCAAGTTCCATCGCTTAAGCTTCCAAAACAAAAATCCTTCTTCCAATTCGACTCCGAATCATCTGGTAATCGAATCCAACCATGCACGGAACTCGATATACACAATGTGAAGCTGCTTAAGACCTTATGCCACCGAATGGAGCTAAAATTCTTAAAATGACCAGTCGGATTGTTACACTGCAATCGCCAACTGCTACCTCGAAGACTCCAAATGAAACTCTATCAGTAGATCAGCAACCACTACCGTGTCCCGATGTATCTGAATCTACACACAAGGTGCAGGGGGTAACGTGAGTACACCAACTCAGTAAGTAACAAGCCCAAATTGTGGGATGAGAGGTACTGACAGACCAAATCTCCATGTTCTCAACAGAATCCTTTAAGAAACAACGTAGACATGCTTGCAGTATAATAAAATCATTTCAAGTAATATGATAAATGCTACTTCGACAGTTCAGGATATTTAGAACACAATTTCTAGTACATGCCAATGCGTCAACTGTATAAAATGCACAATGTTCTCCCACTCTCAGATACGCGTCCACTTAGTACTGTATATGGATCGTATGGCCCAGGGAAGATCCATCCCAGAATATATATACACATCAAACAGAAGTCACTCAGTACTGAGGAAGGTCGATCCAGCCCTTTGGAGAAGATACATCTCCAGATAAATGATACATCTCACCACCACTCGGTACTGTATATGGATCGACGGCCCAGGGAAGATCCATCCTAGAATATGTATACACATTACTGACATCAATCGCTTAGTACCGAGGGAAAATAGGCCAATCCATCCTCATGGAGACAATCCATATCCGAATATAAAAACTTCGGATAAGATCCATGTCCAGGGAAGATCCATCCCACAAATATCACTGCGCTCACCGGGTGTGTGTTACAGACTCCGGAGGGGCTCCTACAGCCCAAGCGCTATCATAAACCAGATCCAGGCATAATCAATATAACATGCTGCGGCGTGCAGCCCGATCCCACAAATGGCACTCAATATCAGGCTCTCGGCCTCACTCAGTCATCACTCTCCAGTCTCGCTCACATGGGCTCACAATGCATGAACTAGCCCGAATCAATGATATAATGTGTAAAACAACAATTACCGAGACTGAGACATGATAGGATATGAAATGACAGGACTGAGTATATAATATCAATGAAACATATGAGATGACAGCAATAAATGACCACTCGGGTCTCAACAATATCAGCATGAAGCCTTAACATAATGTCTCGCATGATTTCTAGCATGGTTTGCATTAAGACGGCCGCTCGAGTCTCAACATGGCCGGCGTAAATCCCTAATCATAATATCTAGCATGATTTCCAACATGTTTACTTTAATCGCATTGATAGAAGCACAAATATCAACAAGAAATAACCACTAAATTGTGCCATGGAATGAACCAAGTCACAAGTCTCATGGTGCACGCCCGCACGCCCGTCACTTGGCATGTGCTCACCCAATTCTAATCACATAACACGTAGTTTGGGGTTTCGAACTCTCAGAACCAAGTTTGGAAGCGTTACTTACCTCAATCAAGCTAAAACTCTACTCCGCAATGCCCTTGCCGCTCGACTCGGTCACAAATCGCCCCGAATCTAACCAAAATCAGTATTATATCATTAATATATGCTAAATGAGAGAGCCCACATCAAAATTATCAAATTACATCACAAATCCCGAATTTGGCCAAACCCGGCCCCCGGGCCCACGTCTCGGAACTCGACAAAAATTACAAAACTGAGATCCTTATTTATTCACGAGTCTATACATATCAAATTCGTCAAAATATGATCACATATGACCCCTCAAATCCCCAAATCAAACCTTCAAATTTCCAAGCCCTAACCCCTCAATTTTACCATTAAATCCCATAAATTTCATGCTTATCTAACTGAAAATCACCATAGAATCGAGTATGAGGTTCAAAAAACATTACCTCACGGTGTTATCCCGCGAATCCCTCTTAAAAAGCTCTAAACCCGAACACAAATGGTGGAAAAATGGCCAAATTTTGCGAAGGCCTCTATTTATAGGTTCTGCCCAGCGATTGCCGTATCTGCGGCCTTTTCATCACACTTGCGATCCCAATGCCCACCTGCGGTGATTCACTAACATTTCCTTTTTCGCACATGCGCCCAAACAGCCGCACCTGCAAGCTCACAGGTGCGCTAACTTTTCCGCATCTGCGATGAACCTCAACCAGAAAAATTCTGCACCTGCGATGACCAACCACACCTGTGGCCACCCATCCGCATCTGCGGAATCACAGAACAGCAGCACACCAGTATTCTTTAAGTGCCAAAATCAATCTGTCAACCATCCGAACTCATACCGAGGCCCTCGGGACCTCAACCAATGGTACCCACAAGTCATATATGATTATTCAAACTTATTCGAACCTTTGGAACACTCAAAACAACATCAAATCACCAAATTAACCCGAGATTCAAGCCTAAGGATTTCTAAACTTCCGAAATTCGCCAATGATGCCGAAACCAACCAAATCATGTCCGAATGACCTGAAAATTTGCACACACATCACAACCGACACTACGAACCTATTCCAGCTTCCGAAATTCCATTCCAAACCTGATAGCTAATTTTTCACTGCCGACCGGAAATCGCCAAAAATCCAATTTCGCCAATTCAAGCCTAATTCTACCACGGACCTCCGAATAACATTTCGAACACACTCCTAAGTCCCAAATCATCTAACGAAGCTTTCCGAGCCATAAAAACCATATTCCGAGAGTGTTTATCTATAAGTCAACTTTCGGTTGACCTTTTCCAACTAATTCACCAACTTAGGAGACTAAGTGTCTCATTTCTCTCCATCACCGCTCCGAACCCGAGCCAACCAACCTAACACAACATTATATAGCTGAATAACACATAACAAGACAGAAATATGGGAAACGGGGATAAACTCTCAGAACGACCAGTCGGGTCGTTACATTCTCCCCCTCTTAAACAAACGTTCATCCTCGAACGTGCCAAGAGTTGTTCCAAAATCCATCAAACCGCCGAATAAACTTACCATGCACATACCCGGGGGTGACCCCACGTCACCTTACCCCGCATAGATCTGATAACACAACACATTCGAATGCCTCTATATCCAACCTAATCCCTACGCCTTAGAATCCAAATTTCCACGTCAGAACTTATTTACGAGATTAGAATCACGCATCTACACACTATATATGTCTGAACATGTTGTATCCAACTAGAGTCATAACTCAAGAAGAAACCACATGATATCTCACCTATCTCAAGCACTCATAATGATAAGTTCAAATCACAGCAGATGCCCAAGCCACCCAAATGCCGGTAATAAACCTGTTATCAAACAGAGACCCATTCTACCACCTTTAAATACTGCTAATGAAGAAGAAACACGCAGAACTCCACAACCATTTATCGAATCCTCAAGTGATGGACTCCCCCTCTTCGACATGAGGTATAGCAAAATTTCTAAGCTGATTAGCATCAATACCCGTCCAAATATGCCGCAACCAGATCTGATAGCACGCATTCTAGGTCCGACGACCTTACCTCATCCACCACAACCGCTCTAGCACCATGACGTATCCATACAGCTTAAAGCCACAATCCGTGCAGTCCAGGCCCTAACATGCAATATCCCAAATGGACTCAAACATGATAAATGACATCAACTAGGAAACCGTCTCGCAAGATCAATGGGTATCACCCCCAACGCAAGCCAGTAACTCCCCACACACCACATACCCAAAGCACATGAATCTAATACACAAGGGTCATATTTAACATACTCCACTGCAATACGTGAACCCCATCCGAATATTGGTCCATATTATATCCCTCGCTCTGTCTTGCTCAAAATAAAAAACCACGCGAAACCCGATATCACGTATCCAAAGTGCATTACCATAACCATGGGAAATCGGACGCTACCATGCCACACGAATCTGAAAGAACACAACCAATACGTCCAAATCCTATGATACCCATCTACTTTACCTTACTCAAACTCCGCTATAAGACCACAACATAACCGCACCATGCGTGCCTAAAACCAACGAATCGCCGCTCCCAGAAGTAGGGACGGGTAACTCCTAGATCATCCCAGAGCATAGATAAGCCCAATAACCCCTAACTGACACCCCTCACAATAGCACTATGGAGCCAATCAATCTGACTCGGTGCAAAACACCTATCCCTACTAGGCCTATTAATGAACCCCAAATCAATCCGGTCATACCTAATCGACAAATGACCCTCCGAAGGTCCAAACTGACTGAATCTAACAAACACACACTATCATCCAACTAACCTTAGCTACGTCTCTACAGCCCTCCACTATGAAATCGTCTACTCATCCGAGTTTCCAGTTCCCAAACCTTCAAAGCACACAAATCACATATCTGATATCAACTCCGTCGCCTGAATGTCTAATACTCCTCCAATGCGCAATCACGCCACAAGTAATACCCCTATAATTCGTAGGTGTTACAAGGCCGGATTTGAATACTCACAGCCGAACAACAAGGAGAGTGCCGCCTCACCAATGAGGTACCCATAAATAAAGACACAGAGCATCTTCTGAAACATACACCTTCATCGAGCCATACCTAAAATTAACATCATCTATATGATCATCTGAGATCGTTCGTGCTATCTAAGAATTCAGGATTTCCCCTTTTAAACCACATCGAAGTCGACCATACTAAGCAATAACAAATCCTCTCGGGTCTCCAGACCCCCAATAGACACCACACATGACTGGAACACACGCGGTCCATAATAACAGTATCGCCTCCAGGGCGAACACATGAATAGATGTAACTAAAGACTCATGGGGCATATCCAGAGAATGGGCAAAATATGATGAACATATGAATATGAAGAATCAGAATCAAATAAAAACTGAAGCATCTCGTGACAGATTGAAACAATACTTGGGATCACGGCATCTGAAGCCATAGCATCTGGTATGGCTGAAAGTGCATAAAATCGGGCCTGATCACCACCGGATCGACCTCCCCCTCTAGGGCGACCCTTAGCTGCCTGACCCCTACCCCTAACTTCCTGGGCGGGCGGTGTAGCAACTGGGACTGAAGCCGCGGGCTGGATCCTATGCTGATATGTACCTCCCGTAAGATAGGGACAAAACCTCTTGATATGGCCCACATCTCCACACTCGAAGCAACCCCTCTCGGAGAATGGCAGTGGGGACTAAAGGGAACCCCTAGCACCAAGATAACCACTAGAAGAACCAGGCATAGATGAACCCTGAACCGATGGTGCACAAGATGAACTCTGAGCTGGGAGAACACTGAATGATGGGTGCCCTTGATGCAAACTATGAGGATCACGACCAGCTGATCTGAGCAACCTGGCTGAGCCTGCCTGAATGGACGGCCTCTGCCGTGCTGAAACTGTCTTCCTGAAGGAACACAACCAAAACTACAAGATCCTCGAGGCCTCTTGGCCTCTCTCTCAGCTCGCTCCTAGCGAGGGATTGACTCAATCTCCCGGGAAATATCAACAACCTGCTTAAAAGTAGCACCTGATACTCTCTCTAGTCATAAGAATATGAAGCTGATGTGTGAGGCCATCCACGAACCTCCTGATCCTATCTCTGTCTGTAGGGACCAACCAAATAGCATGACGGGAAAGCTCAGAAAATCTAATCTCATACTGCGTCATTGTCAACTCATCCTGACGCAACTGCTTAAACTGTCTATGCAGCTCCTCTTTGCGGAACTATGGAACATACTTCTCTAAAAAGAGAGTGGAAAACTGCTTCCAAGTAAGGGGTGCTGCACCAACAGGCCTACGCCTCTCATAAGACTCCCACTAAGTAAATGCAGCTCCTGAAAACTGGAAAGTGGTAAACGAGACCCCACTGGTCTCCAATATCCCTGCTGTGCGAAGAATCCTTTGACACTTGGCTAAGAAGCCCTGGGCATCCTCGCCCTCAGCACCACTGAAAGTCGGAGGCTGAAGTCTACCAAATCTCTCCAACCCGCACTGCTCATCGTCAGCCATAACTGAGATCACAAAATCCTGAGCTTGTACAACCGGCTGGGCTGGAGCTACCCCCGGTTTATGAAGTCCCTGAATAACCTACTCAGGTGTGCGGGCAGCTGGAGTCTGAGTACCTCCCCCGGCCTGAGAATTAGCGGTTGAAGTAGAAACCGCGACTGTGTTGATTCCAAACGCACACGCAAGAATACGTGGTAGTAGCAAGTAATATAATGTTAAATCGAATGTCGAACCCACAGGGACTTGCATAAACTACTTGCTGAATCACTTTGATCGTTAATTAATCGAGCCAAAATAAAATCCTGGAATGTAACTAATTTATACTACGATTCTATGAACTAACTAATTATCAAGTGACAAGAATATTGGTGTGTGTATTCAGTAGAGACAAATATTCCAGGGTTGTGATCAATTCACCACTCGTATTGCATTCTAATTAACTCTCCCTTTCATATAATTCACTCATGGTTGCTATTTAATCGATAATTTCTCTCGTAGCCTTCTC
The DNA here is from genome assembly GCA_005239525.1 of Nicotiana knightiana. Taxonomy (NCBI): domain Eukaryota; kingdom Viridiplantae; phylum Streptophyta; class Magnoliopsida; order Solanales; family Solanaceae; genus Nicotiana; species Nicotiana knightiana. The sequence continues at coordinate 18,162 of ML389406.1, forward strand.
CCAAAGTACCACTCGCCTATTCTCAATAGATTAACGCATATACTCCTATGAAATTAATCTATTAGAACGCACTAAGATTACGATGTTTAATTAAGCACAGTGACTAGGTATATTCCTATCCTAACCACAAATCCGCTCCCCTGAAGGGTTAAGATCGCGCTCTCTTCAATTCTTCTCTAATCTATATACGGCTTTCCCAAGCATAACATAGATAGTATATAGAACCTAACTGCTGGCCAGACAATTAAGCAATTAAACGCAGAATTGAAGAAACAACCATATATTGAGTGAACTATAATCAAGGTTAAATTAATGTCGAATAACAATATTCATGGCTAAACCACAACCCCAGAACAATGGGTGTTTAGCCACTCATGCTAGAATCAAACAATTGCATAAGTGTTGCATAAATGGAAAATACTAGAATAAGATGAAGAAAACTGATAATCCTTTGCTTCCTCAATGATCATGTGTGTATCTTCTCTCCAAAAATGGCATCCACCCCTCAAAGTTGTGTTTTTGGGTCTATTTATATGTTTGGGACAAACCCTAAACGTGTAGGAAACTTCTATTCAATCGGGGAAACAATTAAACCTTCAAAACTCAGAATTGACCGGACCAGGGACCACAGGCGTTAAGCCCCAAACACCCAGCTACAGCCTGGGCAGGCCTAGCGTTTGGACTCTAATTCCCAGCTATAGCCTGGGCAGGCCTGGCTTTAAGCCTCGAACGCCCAGCTATAGCCTGGGCAGGCCTGGCTTTATGGCTCTAACGCCCGGCTATAGCTCGGGTCACTCCTTTTCGACTCTTGAGCGTATTTTGATGTTTATGCATCCATTTAGCTCGGTTTCCATCTCCAATTCACCTACACATGAAATAGACTCCA
>ML389406.1:19153-35903 GCA_005239525.1 Nicotiana knightiana
TCCCCAATATCTCACCTTACTTCTTTTAGCGACTAAGTGCCTTAGGAGGAAAAGGTGCAAAAATCTCAATTTAAGAACAAACAAAGGGTAGGAATTGTAATGTGGGTACCAAATAAAAGGTCAAACGGCTCAAAGTGGCTAGCAATGGAAATTTTTAATTCTTATGTGACAAGCACATCCATGATCAAGCAAGAAAATGCCTACGTCATCTCCTAGACTGGCATAACCTACAATTTCGCTTCGATTAACACACGGGGCAAGTTCNAAATAGCATAGAAAATTACTAAACCACACTCACACATTGCACATGACTCAATCACAACGGTTTTATTCAACTCTCAAGTCAAGCAAGCACACAAAATTGATAGAATTAAGCAATATTACACTATGTAGCATACAAGTCAAACAACTGAGCTAAGGCGTCACAAATTAGGCTATTTATTTTTCTCAGGCATCACATGTCAACCCAAATATAAGGGAAAGCAGAATGNCAAACAACTGAGCTAAGGCGTCACAAAATAGGCTATTTATTTTTACTGAGGCATCACATGTCAAACCAAATATAAGGGAAAGCAGAATGTATGTCATAACCTAATATGCCGACATCAAACATGTCATAGGATATTTATAAGTTACTCAGCTTCTTCCTAACTACTCTAAAAAAAATAATTTAACGTACCCGGTTCAACTTACACCCTTGGAAAAGAACTGGTGCCCAAAGAAAAACCAAGGGATACTACCTAACTACTCAAAATAAAAATCTTTTTGGTGTTTTTTTTTAAATCAAACTTTATCTCTCAAGAAAATTGTCCAACAGATCCATCGTTGGAAAAAATCCGATATTTTTTTCTACAAAACAGTAATTTTATACAATTACACCTCATTAAGTAGTTTCCCCATCCCCACACTTATGTTATGCATAGTCCTCGATGCATGATCACAAAGAAAAATATTCAAACAAGGGTGAGAAATACTCCCTGAGACCCCCTCGGTCCTAGCTCGGACATGATTCTCAATCTTTAGAGTCGGGATGACCCCACACTTAAGCTCAAACATGCCCTCAGCTTCAACTTTTGGGTATTTCAGACTTCCCCTACTCTGCACAATAAAAAAAACATAAAACTGACACTAAAAAGATAATGAAAAGATATACAGGCTGGGTTGCCTCCCAACAAGCGCCTGATTTAACATCGCGGCACGACTCTACTACTCTGCTCAGGCTGTGTGCTTTCTCTTCTTCTTTCTCCCATGAAGCCTAGCCTTTTTGCACGCTCTTAAAGGGTCTCCTTTTTCATCTCTGGTTCTTTTCTCAATTATATTTACACCCTCAGTTTGCAACACCACCTCCTCTGGATCGCTGACATTCACATAAGAACTCTGCTCTATCCCCTTCACGTAGACCACAGTAATCATGCATAGGTCCTCATAATGATTTGGGAGTTTAAGTGTTTTGTACACATTAAAAGTGACCTCTTCATCGTCAACTCTCATTTTTAACTTCCCTGCCCTCACATCAATAATTTCTCCACCAGTAGCTAAGAATGGTCGCCCCAATATAGTGGGCACTTCCTCATCTGCCTCGTAATTAAGCACAATAAAATCAGCGGGAAGAATAAACTTTCCCACTCAAACTAGCACATCTTCAATAATTCCTTCCGGCATAATTAGCGACCTATCTGCTAATTGTAAGGTGATTGTGGTAGGTCTAAGAACCCCCAATCCGAGTTTCTTGAATAAAGAATATGGCATCAAATTTATACTAGCCCCTAAATCACACAGGGCTCTACTAACTTCTTGTTTTCCAAGAGACAAAGGAATTGCGAAGCTCCCAGGATCCNAAAACGGAGGTGGTGGCCTTGTTTCATTTATTGGCTCGGGTCCTTTATCATCTTTCTCATTCCCCTCAACTGGCTTGGGAACTAATTCTCCTTCAGGATGAGCTGTATTCTTCTTTGTCCTTGGAACTTCTTCTAGTATTCTTCCATTTCTTAAGGTAATTGCATTGACTTGAGCCTTAGGATTAGGCTCAGTATCACTAGGAAGAGCTCCTAGTGGTCTGGTATTTTGGGAACTGGCAAGTTGCCCCAATTGACGTTCCAAGTTTCTCATTGTTGATGCTTGAGCCTGGTGATCAACCATTATTTTCTGATTGAAAGAAAGTTGGTCGTTCATCATTCTCTTCATAATATCCTCAAAGCTAGATGATTATTCAGCCTGAGGTGGTCTGTATTGTTGTTGAGGTTCTTGAGGCCGATATTGATTCTGATTGCCTTGATTACCACCCCAAGAGAAATTTGGGTGGTTCCTCCAGTTGGGATTGTAGGTGTCCCCATACTGATTTGTTTGGCCTCGATTTACATTACCCACAAAATATACAGACTCTGGATTTGCTGGGCATAGATTGCTCATGTGACCCTCTCCACAAACTTCACAAAATACCTGAATTTGTTGAACTGGTTGCACTGGCTGGGCCTGTTGCTTGTTAATGATCAGGTTCATCTAATTCACTTGGTTAGTCAATGTAGAGATCTGAGCTGATAATGTTGAGACAACATCTAGTTCAAGAACCCCTAGTGACTTTTGAACCACATTCCTTCCCATCTCACCTTGCCAGTCTGGATTGCTTTTGGAAAATTTATTCAGTAATGCAAATATTTCATCATAATTCTTCTCCAACACCTGACCTCCGGCTGCTGCATCTACCACAATTTTTGTTTGCGGATGGATCCCCTCAATGAATGTGTGAACTAACACCTCGTTTGTCTGATTTTGATGAGGGCAGTCTCTGAGTAGCCCTTTGAACCTTTCCCATGCTGAATATAACGATTCACCTGTTTTCTGTCTAAAGGAGACTATCTCACTCCTGATCTTTGCTGTCTTTCCTGAAGGGAAAAACCTTGCCAGAAATTTTCTCGCCAAATCGTTCCATGTTGTGATGAAATTAGCTGGTTCTGCCTTCAGCCATCGCTTTGCTTCGCCCAATATAGAGAATGGGAAAAGCGTGAGCCTCACATAATCTGGCGTGACCCCGTTAGTGATATAAGTATCACTAATCTCCAAGAAGTTCAGAATGTGCTGCTGTGGATCCTCGTGTGGAAGACCCAAAAACTGCCCGTTTGCATGAAGTAGTTGGATCATGCTCTGTTTCAGCTCAAAGTGCCTAGTGATTCTTGACTTCACGATGCTGGAGGTAACATTAGCAATACTGGGCATTGCCACCTCCTGAACAGCCATGTGTTGTTCCTTTGCCATGTTCATAGGAAATCGGATGAAGTCCTGAATATTGTCTGTATTTCTTTCTTCTCGCAACCTCCTGTGAAATGATCTCTCAGGTTCAGGGTCAAAGCCGTCAAGTCTATCCTGGCTTCTGACCCTACGCATTCACTCGAAGTTCCTGAGATTAGAGAAAAAATCACGTGACGTTAGACTCAATGAAATAAACAATTAAAGCAAGTAACTAGAAAGTAGTCTATATTCAAGTCCCCGGCAACGGCGCCAAAAACTTGTTGGTTCCAAACGCACACGCAAGTGTACGTGGTCGTATCAAGTAATATAATGTTAAATCGAATGTCTAACCCACAAGGACTTGCATAAACTACTTGCTGAATCACTCCAATCGTTAATTAATCGAGCCAAAACAAAATCCTGGAATGTAACTAATTTATACTATGATTCTATGAACTAACTAATTATCAAGTGACAAGAATATTGTTGTGTGTATTAAGTAGAGACAAATATTCCAGGGTTGTGATCAATTCACCATTAATATTGCATTCTAATTAACTCTCCCTTTTATATAATTCACTCATGGTTTTTCGTAGCCTTCTCCCGAAGTACTACTCGCCTATTCTCAATAGATTAACGCCTATATTCCTATGAAATTAATCTATTAGAATGCACTAAGATTACGATGTTTAATTAAGCACGGTGACTAGGTATATTCCTATCCTAACCACAAATCCGCTCCCCTGAAGAGTTAAGATCGCTCTCTCTTCAATTCTTCTCTAATTTATATACGGCTTTCCCAAGCATAACATAGATAGTATATAGAACCTAACTGATGGCCAGACAATTAAGCAATTAAAGGCAGAATTGAAGAAACAACCATATATTGAGTGAACTATAATCAAGGTTAAATTAATGTCGAATAACAATATTCATGGCTAAACCACAACCCCAGAACAATGGATGTTTATCCACTCATGCTAGAATCAAACAATTGCATAAGTGTTGCATAAATGGAAAATACTAGATATAAGATGAAGAAAACTGATAATCCTTTGCTTCCTCAATGATCATGTGTGTATCTTCTCTCCAAAAATGGCATCCTCCCATCAAAGTTGTGTTTTTGGGTCTATTTATATGTTTGGGACAAACCCTAAACGTGTAGGAGACTTCTATTCAAACCGAGAAACACTTAAAACCTTCAAAACTCGGAACTGAACGGACCAGGGACCCCAGGCGTTAAGCCCCAAACCCCCAGCTATAGCCTGGGCAGGCCTGGCCTTTGGGCTCTAAGGCCTGGCTTTATGCCCCAAACGCCCAGCTATAGCCTGGGCAGGCCTGGCTTTATGGCTCTAACGCCTGGCTATAGCCCAGGTCACTCCTTTTTGACTCTTGAGCGTATTTTTGATGTTTATGCGTCCATTTAGCTTGGCTTCCATCTCCAATTCACCTACACATGAAATAGACTCCATTATGAACATATGACGTGTATTTTTATCACAAACACACATAAAATGTAAGGTACATAATGCTTAAAACCATGAATTCTAGCCACGCATCACCTGTGTTAGACTGGTGCACATGGTCAGAATCTGGGCCAAGGTCTCCTGGAGACCCGGAATAACAATAGGCACGGCCGGTACTTGGGCCGGTCCCAATGGTACATCAACGGCTGGGACCTGATCTTGAATAACTGGAGGGTCCATAGGTACTGCCCCGGCTGCTGCGCGGGCTGCACCCCTCCCTCTACCACAGCCTCGACTGCGGCCTCGGCCTCTCACAGGCCCAACTGGTGTCTGGTCACCCTAATCGGTAGCGCGTTTCCTCACCATCTGTGAGAGAATGAAACAACAGAAGTTTAGTTTCTAGAATCAACAAATTCGCACGACAGGATTCGAGAATGTGAGATTCTACCTAAGGGTTCTGCATCCTCTCAAATATAAGTACAGACGTCTCTGTACCGATCCGCAAGACTCTACTAAACCTGCTCATGATTCGTGAGACCTATATAACCTAGAGCTCTGATACCAACTTGTCATGACCCCAATATGCCCAGTCATGATAGAACCTATTGTGAAATCGGGCAAGCCACTATATTTGTAGCAAAAGTCTCATTTATAAAATATTTAAAAGTTGAAAATCATTAAGACACAAATAAAATAAATCCCAGCACTGGTATCACCGAGTCATGAGCTATTACTACTACAAATGTCGGAATACAAAAGTGGACAACAGTGTCTGAAATAATAAAGTACGACAGGAAGATAAAGAAGGAGAAAACGAGGCTGAAATCGCCAGCTTCTACCTCGAAGACTCCAAATGAAACTCTGTCAGTAGATCAACAACTACTACCGGGTCCCGATGTACCTGAATCTGCACACAAGGTGCAGGGAGTAACGTGAGTACAACAACTCAATAAGTAACAAGCCCAAACTGTGGGCTGAGAGGCAGTGACGGACCAAACCTCCATGTTCATAATAGAATCCTTAAAGTAACAATGTAGACATGCTTGCAGTATAGTAAAGGCAGTTCAAGTAATATGATAAATGCAACTTCGACAGTTCAGGATATGTATAACACCATTTATAGTACATCCTAATGCGTCAACTGTATAAAATGAACAGTGTGCTCCCACTCTCATATACGCGTCCACTTAGTACTTTATATGGCTCGCATGTCCCGGGGAAGATCCATCCCAGAATATATATACACATAAGACAGAAGTCACTCAGTACTGAGGAAGGCTGATCCACCCCTATGGAGAAGATCCATCTCTAAATAAATGATACATCTCACCACCACTCAGTACTGTATATGGCTCGACGGCCCAGGGAAGATCCATCCCAGAATACGTATACACATTACTGACATCAATCACTCAGTACCGAGGGAAAACATGCCAATCCAGCCTCATGGAAACAATCGATCGCCGAATATAAACACTTCGGACAAGATCCATGTACAGCGAAGATCCATCCCTTAAATATCATTGCGCTCACTAGGGGTGTGTTACAGACACCGGAGAGGCTCCTACAGCCCAAGCGCTATCATAAGCCTGATCCAGGAATAATCAATATAACATGTTGCATCGTGCAACCCGATCCCACAACTGTCACTCAATACCAGGCTCTCAGCCTTACTCAGTCATCACTCTCCAGTCTCTCTCAGATGGTCTCACAATGCATGAACTAGCCTGAATCAATGATATAATGTGTAAAACAACATTTACCGAGAGTGAGACATGATATGATATGAAATAACAGGACTGAGTATATAATATTAATAAAACACATGAGATGACAACAATAAATGAGCAATCGGGTCTCAATAGTATCGGCGTGAAGCCTTAACATAATGTCTAGCATGATTTCTAGCATGGGTTGCATTAAGAGGACCGCTCGGGTCTCAACAGGGTCGGCGTAAAGCCCTAATCATAATATCTAGCATGATTTCCAACATGTTTACTTTAATCGCATTGATAGAAGCACAAATATCAACAAGAAATAACCACAAAACAGTGCCAAGGAATGAACCAGGTCACAAGTCTCACGGTGCACGCCCGTCACATGGAATGTGCGTCACCCAATTCTAATCACATAACACGTAGTTCGAGGTTTCGAACCCTCAGAACTAAGTTTGGAAGCGTTACTTACCTCAATCAAGCCGAAACTCTACTCCGCAATGCCCTTGCTGCTCGACTCGACAACAAATCGCCCCGAATCTTAACCAAAATCAGTATTATATCATTAATATATGCTAAATGAGCGAAGCCCACATCAAAATTATCAAATTACATCACAAATCCCGAATTTAGCCAAACCCAAACCCCGGGCCCACGTCTCGGAACTCGACAAAAATTACAAAACTGAGATCCTTATTTACTCACGAGTCTATACATACGAAATTCGTCAAAATCCTATCACATATGACCTCTCAAATCCCCAAATCAAACCTTCAAATTTCCAAGCCCGTACCCCTCAATTTTACCATTAAATCACACAAATGTCTCGCTTATCTAAGTTAAAATCACCATAGAATCAAGTATTAGGTTCAAAAATATTACCTCAAGGTGTTATCCCACGAATCCCTCTTCAATTCCTCTTAAAAAGCTCCAAACCCGAACACAAATGGTGGAAAAATAGCCAAATTTTGCGAAGGCCTCCATTTATAGGTTCTGCCCAGCGATTCCCGCATCTGCGGCCTCTTCATCGCACCTGCGGTGATTCACTAACATTTCCTTTTCCATGTCTGCGCCCAAACAGTCGCACTTGCGGGCTCGCAGGTGCGGTAACTTTTTCGCATCTGCGATGAACCTCAACCAGCCCAAATTCTGCACCTGCGACGACCAACCGCACCTGCGCCCACCCATCCGCATCTGCGGAGTCACAAAACATCAGCACACCATCATTCTTTAAGTGCCAAAATCAATTCGTCAACCATCCGAACTCATCCTGAGGCCCTCAGGACCTCAACCAATGGTACCCACAAGTCATATATGATTATTCAAACTTAGTCGAACCTTCAGAACACTCAAAACAACATCAAATCACCAAATTAACACGAGATTCAAGCCTAAGGATTTCTAAACTTCCGAATCGCCAACGATGCCGTAACCAACCAAACCATGTCCGAATGACCTGAATATTTTCACACACATCACAACCGACACTACGAACCTATTCCATCTTCCAGAATTCCATTCCAACCCCAATAGATAATTTTCCACTGCCGATCAAAAATCGCCAAAAATCCAATTTCGCCAATTCAAGCCTAATTCTACCACGGACCTCCGAATAACATTCCGAACACAGTACTAAGTCCCAAATCACCTTACAAAGTTATCTGAGCCATAAAAATCACATTCCGAGATTGTTTATCTGTGAATCAACTTCCGGTTGACCTTTTTCAACTAATTCACCAACTTAGGAGACTAAGTTTCTCATTTCTCTCCATCACTGCTCCGAACTCGAGCCAACCAACCTAACGCAACATAATAGAGCTGAATAACACATAACAAGACAGAAATAGGGGAAACATGGCTAAACTCTCGGAACGACCTGCCGGGTCGTTACAGTCTACAATTAAGCTTCATTAAACTTTCGGTCAAATTTACCCCTACCGTTATACTATTCGGTGAAATTTACCCTTACTACTAGAAAACTTTTACAAATTATCCCATGTGCCAACAAAAACCCATAATCTCCTAATCTTACTTAACTCATTCCAAGAGAACCACAACAACACGTGAATGAATATTTATACCCTCATAACCACAGAACATGCAAATTCTCAAGTAGTGGTCTAAACTACCATAATCCTTTCGAGATCTGCCTACACATAACAGGCCCTAATACTTGAATACTCCCTAATAAAACCAATTATGGCGGCCTTATAGCCTGGTACATACCGCCACAAAGCACATTCCTAACTCAATTACTGAAGGAACCGATCACGACCACCAATATGCCAATTCAACCATGACCAACCAATCTAACTTCTTCTAATCATCCTTAATTGCCTCATAAATAATAGTAAATCCATTCAAAACATAACAAACTCAATCCGCACTCATCCCGAGTGGCCTGGTATCACGAGACCCTGCTGTCTCAATTCCACAAACTGTCTCATACCCTCCTTGTGCGCATATTCACACCCTCAACTGATACACCCGTCCTGATAACTCCTTTACGAATCCAAAGTTACTTTCTCTCATTACTCCAATTGATACTTTACAAGTCGAAGATATCATAGAACATTCCGAGCCTCTTTTTATGATCTGTTGTAAAAGGTCGATCTCTAACCGTGTTGCGGCCTTGAATCATTAGGCACTGCATTTTAACCTTTGAATTCACTAGGACCGTTGTTGAGAGTCACCCACTTTGTCTTTTTCTCGAATATAATTAGCTCCAAGGCTCCGCTGGCACATGAACACCCATCTCAATGAAGCACCCGGCTGAATTGCTTCCTTTGCAAATCTCCTATGTATGAAGCATAAATCCCGAATCTTCCCAAAGATCGAACATGAGTCTATAAGACCAACTATAGCACAATCCTGACAATCCCTTTGCTCAATACCACTTATGTTCTTTTTCCCTTAGCTGCAATAACTCATCAATACATCGATTTCAAAGAATCTCATAAACAAACGACCATGCAATCCAATACGGTGGGACTCTCCCACATGCGTTTCCTCATGCGTTTCCTCATCCTTTGCTACCCAGTTTTTGCCTTAAATCAAAATCTATCTCTGTAGTACTTGAACCGATAGATCGCTACTACTTCAACCCTTTCTGAAGATCCTCCTTCTCGAGCCGTTGGCATTAGAAATACCCATTCAACCCTGAACCACCGCACCCTGTGATCTCTGACAGCCGCTTCTTCAATACTATCTGTCAATATCTTGTCCCAAAGGCGACTTTTAGAAGACCATAACACCGGTGAGCATAACACACTCAATCGAGGTCGACGACACCATGTCGTAGATGAAAATTCCACCACACTTGAAGACGCCAAGTCTCATTACTTTATTAACCCAAACCTGAACATTTATAGTCCTATTGCATTTCCTCCGCTGGAAATAAAATACTGGATCCCTAAATCTTGCACAGATTAAATATCCTTCAAAGTCATTCACTGCTCCTACGTAAGCATCCTACCATTACACCACACTGTGTGATAGAAACGCATGAATCTTCATAACAGTCAATGCTAAATCTTCAAAACTTTAGGTATTACTGATACCAAGCTTAAACGATAGAACGGCCTTCCGCAAGGCGAAAACAATCGCCCAAACAGCTACGCGTGGAGAAACATCCCCCACCACACCTGTAGTACCATTACAATTCCTCAAATTCCCGATTTATAGCAAGCGCTTCGCGTCGCGTAAGATTGAGTAGGAAGAAACATAAGCATAAGCCTCAAAGAAATCAAACTACACAATGAGGAATCAAGAAGGGAAGTACTCCTAACAGCTCTGAAGCCTATCGAAGATAAGTAAAAACGACTCTGTACCGATCTGCAAGACTCTACTAGACTTGCTCATGACTCGTGAGACCTAAGGGAACCTAGTGCTCTGATACCATGTTGTCACGATCAAAAATTCAATAAAGATCGTGATGGCGCCGGACACCACTGTCAGGCAAGCCAGCACCAAGAAGTTAATTAAATCCTCATTTTTTTGTATTTTTGAAATCATTTATTTCCTTACATTAACAATAAATAATGAACTTCACTGAGTAAATAATGACGTCTTTAACAAATTTAAATACTGAAAAAACTTATAGTCATCCCAGAATCCGGTGTCATAAGTGCATGAGCGATTTCTAGGAATTTAAAGTGGGATACAATAACTGTTCGGAATGCAAATTGGACAGAAAGAAATTACAATACTCTGAAGGATACTCTGTTGGTTGCGGTCGTCTCGTGAGGTGCAACTCACCTAAGTCTCCATATCAACCATGCCACTGCGCCAAGCTAGGCCACAAGATATACATGTGCCCGTGCAATAAAATGCACATCAAGTGTAGTATGAGTACAAAAATAATGCGTACCCAGTAATTATCCCTTGGTAATGATGAGAGGTCGACTTTGACACTTACTAGAGGTCAAATTGATATAATTAAATGTGACTCTAAGCATGGATGTGATAATTAAATAACAAATAACAACAGAAAGGGAAAATTTATTTAATAATTATAATTGCAGTTTCCGTCATTTCAGTTGACAACTTATATCTCAAGGCAATCAAACAGTTCAAATCACAGAAAGTTCCCAGGAAATATCATGCGCAAGAAATGCCTAGGTCGTACGTCCCGATCCAACAAAATAATAAAATGTGCACTATCGAAGGGTCGAACGACGCGAACCATAGATGCATCTATTAACCTGTCGTGGTGTACGGCCCGCTCCAATAAGATTAGTACAAACAGTCAACCCGCTCGCGAAAATTATGTGCGACGCGGTTACACATAAATATACACATTCAAACAGTCAGCCCTCACTAAATCAGGAAAACAATTACCCAAGGATATGACAACTTCTCTTTTAACAATCAAGAAAGTGATGTTTAGTCCTTTAGAAATTTATTTACCAAATTCGATATAAATTAAGCCCTTTTAAGTTTATCAATAAAATTACAAGTACGGCAAGTAAAACATGCTTTTGGGTCCTAGACTACCCGGACTTAAGTATAATAGTAGCTATGCACGGACTCTCGTCACCTCGTGAGTACGTAGCCCCCACAAATAGGAGCACATATTTACTTATTTCACCTATGGAGTTAATTCCCTCTTACAAGGTTAAAAAGGAGACTTACCTCGCTCCGAAGTTCCATAACCGGCTTCCAAGCCCTTCAATCAACCCAATTCAATGCTCAATGCTGCCAAGTCTAGTAAATAAATGTGCAAATCCATGAATATATACTCTAATACTTCTTATAATCCAATTTATAATAAATTCCAATTCCGTTCAAAAAGTCGATAAAAATCACCCTCGGTCCCATGTGCCCGAATTTCGGAAATTTTCGAAAATAACTTTACCCATAACCTCAAGAACTCAAATATATAATTTATTCTCTATTCCATGTCCAAAAATCGTGGTCAAAATCCAAGAAATAACAATTTTCTAGGTTTTTCCTCAACCCCAAATTTCTACAAATTCCATACTTTAAATCCGTATCTAAATCATGTACTTAACTTGTAATGAGTGAGAACAACTTACCTTGAGATACTTGAAGAATGTCTCCCCTTGAAGCTCTCCAAAATCGTCCTCACTGAAAAATGGGATAAAATGACCAATTTCCCGATTTTAAAAGAACACACTACCTCCAGCCTTTTCGCACGTGCGGTCACTTGACCGCTTCTGCGTTCTGCAGGTGCGGCCCCACAACCTCATTTTCGGTCCTTCACCAGGCCCCCTTATTCAACTTTTGTGCTTCTCCTTCCGCGGGTGCGGTCCTGCTTCTGCGGCACCAAGGCCGCTTCTGCGGCTCCGCACCTACAGCCAAGACCTTGCAGGTGCGGTTACACCAGATGACAGTAGGCTTCAGCTTTATCTCCCAACTCCAATCCGATCCGTTAACCACCCAGAATCTACCCGAGGCTCTCGGAACCCCGTCCAATCATATCTATCAATTCCAAAACACATTACGAACCTATTCGAGCCTTCAAATCACATCAAAAAATGCAAAACCATGAATCACAGTCCAATTTGAGCTTTATGAACTTTAGAACTCCAACTTCCTTATTCGATGCCGGAACCTATCAAATCACGTCTGATTTACCCTTAATTTTGCAAACAAGTAACATTTTACATTACGGACCTACTCCAACTTTTGGAATCGGAATCCGACCCCGATATCAAAAAGTCCACTTCTGGTCAAACTTCTCAAAAATCCTTCAAATTTCTAACTTTAGCTAAATGACTCTAAAACGACCTACGGGCCTCCGAATTCACTTCCGATCATGCTCCCAATACCAGAATCACCATACTGAGCTATTCCCATACTCAGAATTCCAAACGGACATCGATAACACTGAAATATACTTCAATCCAAATTTATGAATTTCTTCCAAAATACCAACTTCCACAATAGACGGTGGAACGCTCCCGAGTAATCCCAAACCCAATCCCACATGCGGCCAAGTCCGAAATCACCATACGAACCTGCTAGAATCTTCAAATCCCGATTCTAAGGTCGTTTACTCAAAAAAACAAACTTAGTCAATTCTTCCAACTTAAAGCTTCTGAAACGAGAATTCTCTTCACAAATCAACTCCAAAACTCCCGGAATTCAATTTCGACCATGCGTACAACCTGAGGTGAAGCTTCCCATGGCTCAAACTTCCAAACGACACACTAGAGCTCAACAACACGCGAATGAATATTTATACCCTCATAACCGCAGAACATGCAAATTCTCAAGTAGTGGTCTAAACCACCATAATCCTTTCGGGATCTGCCTACACATAACAGGCCCTAATACTTGAATACTCCTTAATAAAACCAATTATGGCGGCCTTCTAGCCTCGTACATACCGCCACAAAGCACATTCCTAACTCACATGCTGAAGGAACCGATCACGACCACCAATATGCCAATTCAACCATGGCTAACCAATCTAACTTCTTCCAACCATCCTTAATTGCTTCAGAAATAATAGTAAATCCATTCAAAAAATGAACTCAATCCGCACTCATCCCGAGTGGCCTGGTATCACGAGACTCTGCTGTCTCAATTCCACAAACTGTCTCATACCCTCCTTGTGCGCATATTCACACCCTTAACTGATACACCTGTCCCGATAACTCCTTTACGAATCCAAAGTTACTTTATCTCATTACTCCAATTGATACTCTACAAGTCAAAGATATCATAGAACATTCCGAGCCTCTTTTTATGATCTGCTGTAAAAGGTCGATCTCTAACCATGTTGCGGGCTTGAATCATTAGGCACTGCATTTTAACCTTTGAATTCACTAGGACCGTTGTTGAGAGTCACCCACTTTGTCTTTGTCTCGAATATAATTAGCTCTAAGGCTCCGCTGGCACATGAACACCAGTCTCAATGAAGCACCCGGCTGAATCGCTTCCTTTGCAAATCACCTATGTATGAAGCATAAATCCCGAATCTTCCCAAAGATCGAACATGAGTCTATAAGACCAACTATAGCACAATCCTGACAATCCCTTTGCTCATTACCACTTATGTTCTTTTTCCCTTAGCTGTAACAACTCATCAATACATCAATTTCAAAGAATCTCATAAACAAACGACCATGAAATCCAACTGTATATGGTGGGACTCTCCCACTTAGCTTGAAGCTACTATTACACAACTCTGGAACCCACCAAGACTCTATCTTCATTGACGATGTGACCTTGCGCAATCAACCGCCAAATTCCTCAGAATCCTTCCGTTAGCATCTCATGAACACTGCTTCTCCAACAACTTTCACATATTCGACCTCTTACTGGATTGTCAGTAGAATTCTTCGCAGAAACTTCGCCAACCACGCGACTGCTGACCTGCTCACCAGAGATAACCCACATGTGGAACTTACATGCCGACATCAATAACCCATCTTGAGCCCCTTCTCGTTCACCAACTGAACCAGTATGTTCGCTCCTTATGAACATCAACTAAATGTGCGACAATCTCTTCAAATTCAAGGTTATATTGCATCCTTCTTTATAACAAGAAAATCCTTTCTGTTGCATCTAATTTCCCACCATATAATAGCCAATATTTCAAATCAAGCCCGTGGACCTAATCACCGTCCACTAAAACTCCCAAATCACTTTAAACTTTCCTCCAAGTGTATAGTACCCTGCCACTGAACCCATATTCTACTCTGCCACTCTCCCACTTAGGTCAAACCAACTCCTTTAAGATACTTCTCGACTCCCGCCTCTTACACTTGGCCTCCTAGAAGTTTAATCACCACAAGACACTTCCCACATGCGTTTCCTCATCCTTTGCTACCCAGTTTTTGCCTTAAATCAAAATCTATCTCTGTAGTACTTGAATCGATAGATCGCTACTACTTCAACCCTTTCCGAAGATCCTCCTTCTCGAGCCGTCGGCATTAGAAATACCCATTAAACCCTGAACCACCGCACCCTGTGATCTCTGACAGCCGCTTCTTCAATACTATCTCTCAATATCATGTCCCAAAGGTGACTTTTAGAAGACCATAACACCGGCGAGCTTAACACACTCAATCGAGGTCGATGACACCATGTCGCAGATGAAAATTCCACCACACTTGAAGATGCCAAGTCTCATTACTTTATTAACCCAAACCTGAACATTTATAGTCCTATTGCATTTCCTCCGCTGGAAATAAAATACTGGATCCCAAAATCTTGCACTGAGTAAATATCCTTCAAAGTTATTCACTGCTCCGACGTAAGCATCCTACCATTACACCACACTGTGTGATAGAAACGCACGAATCTTCATAACAGTCAATGCCAAATCTTCAAAACTTTAGGTATTATTGATACCGAGCTGAAACGATAAAACAGCCTTCCGCAAGGCGAAAACAATCGCCCAAACAGCTACGCGTGGAGAAACATCGCCCACCACACCTGTAGTACCATTACAATTCCTCAAATTCCCGATTTATAGCAAGCGCTTCGCGTCGCGTAAGATTGAGTAGGAAGAAACATAGGCATAAGCCTCAAAGAAATCAAACTACACGATGAGGAATCAAAAAGGGAAGTACTCCTAACAGCTCTGAAGCCTATCGAAGATAAGTAAAAACGTCTCTGTACCGATCTGCAAGACTCTACTAGACTTGCTCATGACTCGTGAGACCTAAGGGAACCTAGTGCTCTGATACCATGTTGTCACAATCCAAAATTCAATAAAGATCGTGATGGCGCCGGACACCACTGTCAGGCAAGCCAACACCAAGAAGTTAATTAAATCCTCATTTTTTTGTATTTTTGAAATAATTTATTTCCTTACATTAACAATAAATAATGAACTTCACTGAGTAAATAATGACGTCTTTAACAAATTTAAATGCTGAAAAAACTCATAGTCATCCCAGAATCCGGTGTCATAAGTGCATGAGCGATTTCTAGGAATTTAAAGTGTGATACAATAACTGTCCGGAATGCAAATTGGACAGAAAGAAAGTACAATACTCTGAAGGAGACTCTGTTGGCTACGGGTCGTCTCGTGAGGTGCAACTCACCTAAGTCTCCGTATCAACCATGCTGCTGCGCCAAGCTAGGCCACAAGATATACATGTGCCCGTGCAATAAAATGCACATCAAGTGTAGTATGAATAGTAAAATAACGCGTACCCAGTAATTATCCCTTGGTAATAACGAGAGGTCGACTTTGACACTTACTAGAGGTCAAATTGATATAATTAAATGTGACTCTAAGCATGGATGTGATAATTAAATAACAAATAACAACAGAAAGGGACAATTTATTTAATAATTATAATTTCAGTTGACAACTTATATCTCAAGGCAATCAAACAGTTCAAATCACAGAAAGTGCCCAGCAAATATCATGCACAAGAAATGCCTAGGTCATACGTCCCGATCCAACAAAATAATAAAATGTGCACTGTCGAAGGGTCGAACGACGCGAACCATAGATGCATCTATTAACCTGTCGTGGCGTACGGCCCGCTCCAATGAGAGTAGTACAAACAATCAACCCGCTCGCGAAAATTATGTGCGACGCGGTTACACATAAATATACACATTCAAACAGTCAACCCTCACTAAATCAAGAAAACAATTACCCAAGGATATGACAACTTCTCTTTTAACAATCAAGAAAGTGATGTTTAGTCCTTTAGAAATTTATTTACCAAATTCGATATGAATTAAGCCCTTTTAAGTTTATCAATAAAATTACAAGTACGGAAAGTAAAACATGCTTTTGGGTCCTAGACTACCCGGACTTAAGTATAATAGTAGCTATGCACGGATTCTCGTCACCTCGTGCGTACGTAGCCCCCACAAATAGGAGCACATATTTACTTATTTCACCTA
>ML389417.1:2169-34567 GCA_005239525.1 Nicotiana knightiana
TTTTTATTGCCTCCTGAGTGACGTTAGGCTTCCTCTGTGTTTTGCAGATTGACAAGAAGTTTTTCAAGTGATGCTGGGGGTCTTTAATGTATGACCCTGAGAATAGCCCTTTTTTCTGCAATAGGTGCAACATATTATTTGTTATCTGAAAGGACTCGGCCTGTATTTGAGGAACCAGTATTGCCGTGGCCAAATTCTCAGTTGTGGGTTGTGCCCAGTCATATAAAGGAGCCTATGCCCCTATTTGAGCAACTAGGTCTACCACATCATCCCCATGATTGTTCCGATTATGTGCATCTTCCATGTCAATTTCAATTTGTTCAATTTGTGGTTGATGTTTGCTTTTACGGTTGGTTCGGTTTATGGCTCTGAAAAATTTCTCGGGGTCTGATAAGGCTTCAATTACTTCACCAGTCCTCGATGAGTTTCTAGGCATGCACCTGCAACACGTTAGCAAACGTTAAACTTTCAATGTAAAAACAAAAATTTAAAGAAAATTGACTATATTTCAGAATTTTGTATTTCTTCCAACTCAATTGATAATACCGTTAATTCCCCGGCAACGGCGCCAAAATTTGATCACGCTCAACTATGTCTAATAAAAGACTAAGCGGGCGTTGCAAATATAATCCGGGGTATTATGCCCAGAGTCGATCCCACAGGGAATTTACGTATCAATCAAGTCTTTAGAATACGCAACTTTTACTCAATCAATTCTCTCAAGACTTTTTAATATAAATTGGTGATGTTTTACTAATTCTACTGACAATAATAATAACTAACAATTACTAACAATGTGTTGTAAACAATTATGATAAAGGTCTAAGGTTATGGTTTCCCCCGTCGGTGAACTTCCTTCTCGGATACTTCTTATAGTTTGATTAGTTGTCTCTATCAATCATGAACACTCTATCTACCATAAATCTCTCTCAAGTAATTATGATAATTTACTAGACGCACTCTCTCAAGTTACGCTAGCTAGATTGCATTACAGTTCACTTTAGATTGCACCCGAGGTATCGTTATCTCTAATCCAACCTCTAAACCCTCGGTTATGACTTTCGTCTATACTCCGGGAGTGATGTTGTTCAAACAACTACCTAAATATGCACTCTCTCTCAAGTAGATACATAATAAATAGGAACAGCTAATTGAGGGCCCTTTCAATCAACTACAACAAGAACGTAGTTGAACAAATAGAGATTAATCAACCTATCAGAGCTCTATTAATAACACAATAAGTTCATCCTCCAACGAGTTCTACCAAAACCCTAGATTAAAGAATTTAGCTACTCCTGTTCATAAGAATCAAACCCGAAAGAAATTGCATAATTGAACTACAAAGTAATGAATAAAAGATGTAAAAATCAATGTTTTGTCACTTCAATGGTTTTCTCTCTTCGAATCCTTCATATCCTTCAAGTTGTGTTTTCGGGGTCTATTTATATGTTTAGGACGAACCCTAAACGTGTAAAAACTTCTATTCCAACCGGGAAACATTTAAACTCGTCAAAACTCGGAATTGACCGAACTTGGGACCCCAGGCGTTTGGGATCAAACGCCCCCTTAAGGCCAGGGCAGGCCTGGCGTTTGGGCTCTAACGCCCCCTAACTCCAGGGGCTGCCTGGCTTTAGGGGCCAAACGCCCGGCTATCGCCCAGGTGTTTCCTCTTCGACCCTTAAGCGTATTTTCGATGTATTTGCATCTCTTTAGCTCCGTTTCCATATCCACTTCACCTACACATGAAATAAACTCCATTAAGCACATAAAAAGTGTGTTTTTATCATTAACGCACATAAAATGTAAGGCATATAACATATTAAACCATGAATTCTAGCCTCGCATCAGCAGCGTAACACTATCTTATCCTCGAGTTTCATTTGTGCAAGTACTCGAGGGTGGAAAATGCACACTCCGCTCCCATCGTCCACCATAATACATTTCACATTTGTATCTAATATGCATAAAGTGATAACAAGAGCATCATAGTGAGGAAAAACCAAACCGTGGGTATGTGACTTATCGAAGATGATACTTTCTTCGAGTTTGTTGTACCGTTCATGAGTGATCGACTGTGTGAGCTTGTGGGTAGTTGTGAATTTTACGGTGTTGATTGATGTGTCATCGCCCCTCCGATATCATTTGGATGGTCTGATCTGGAGTAGGAGGTTTTGGTGGACCCTGGTGTTGTTCGCGTCCTCAAGCAAAGTTGACCCTTCCTCGGTCGCTTAATAGCTCTTTCAAGTGCCCTTGGTGAAGCATATCTACGAACTCTTGCCTTAGAGAGATGCAGTCCTCGGTTTTATGACCCCCGTTCCTAGTGGAATTCACAGAGGGCATTTGCCTTTTTGGTGTTCGGGTCAGACCATCTTTTGCGGCCACTTCACTTTTGGGCCTAGCTTCTCTAGTGCGTAGACTATTTCTGAGGGAGAAACACAGAAATTATGAGCAGATAGTAAGGGAAACATACCTCTCTCACTTCGGTGAGTCCCTGTTCTTAGCCTAGATGGGCCTTCGTCGCGGCGAGGAGGCGCCATGATGGAGGCTCTGACATACAGTTGATGTCTTTCACGGTTGGGTCGTGGACCTGCAAGATCTCTTCTGTTGTCGTTTCTCCGATCTTTCCTGGACTCGACTTGTACTGAGGTCAACCATTGGGTTGGCCCGTTTAGGTCATCTTCGTTAGCTCGAACTTCGGTGCAATAGGCGTTGTGTATCTCGTCCTAAGTGGTCGGGGGATACTTCATGAGCCGGCTCAACAACTTTCTGGTCGCCGTTGAACCACTCCAGTTCAACCCATTTTGGAAAGCTGATACAACCATTCCTTCTGATACATTCGGTAAGGTCATCTTTACACGGTTGAACCGAGTGAGGAAGTCCCTTAGCCCTTCACCGGGTGATTGTTTGATGGAAAATATATCATTTACGCTCGCCTCTTCTTTCTTAGCTCCGTCCGTTACAAACTTGTCGGCCATTTCTTTGAACGTCTCAATGGAGCGCGCAGGCAGCTGCGAATACCAAGTTAGTGCACCCCCAATGAGGGTTTCGCCAAACTTTTTCAATGATATGGAGGATACTTTCTCTTTAGCGAGGTCGTTGCCTTTTACTGCAGTGACATAGTGAGTCACATGATCCTCAGGGTCCGTTGTACCGTCGTATATTTTCAGGTACGCGACATTTTGAAGGGTTTAGGTATGGCATGCGGTGCGTCTTCATCACTGTACGACTGCTCAACGAACCAACTGACACCCCTTTTTGGAAAGAGCTTTGGGGCGCCCTGTATTTTGTCTACCCTCTCTTGGTGCTCTTTCATTTGGTCTCGAAGCATTTTGTTTTTGTTTTCCATCTCCTACATCTTCTCAAAATGGTTGTGAGGGTGTCATCACCTACATTATTAACATTGTGAGTGATACCTATTACGGGAGGAGGGTCGTGCTGGTCGACTATTATTAGTGCAACGCAAGTCCTTGCGTTCTCTCTGTTTGCCTTTTGGGCGGGTTTGTCAAGGATGCTTCTTAATGTGTTTGTCAACCAGGCTTCAAGCAGCTTTTTCACCACTGGTGGTGCTTCTTCTGTTGTGGACGTGGAGGCTCCTTTACCGTGTGAAGTTGTGATACTTCCATGAGGAAGGGGTGAGCCACTCCGCTTGGGAGAGGTGTTTGGCATTACGTCCTCACCATCTATTTCAGTGACCTCTTTGATGGTGTTTAAGAGGTTGGTGGTGAGATCAGCTACTGCCTTCATCCTTTCTTCTCGGTTGCCTGCTATGTCAGATCCGTATACACAAGAAAATATAGGATTTTGCATTTCCCTCTTTTTTAGTTATAGATCTGGAAGAAACTAAAACTTTGACTAGAAAATCCACACAGACGGCGCCAAATTGTTTGACCAAAAAAGTAGGATCTTAGTTAAACTAATTAATTTAATATTTGAGAGGTTAATCCTAGTTAAAGATAATAATCTCAGATCTATAATAAACCTATGTGGATGATGTAGAACAGTGTCGAGATAGATCTAGTGCAACGTGTATTTAAAGTTTCGAGTTAATAACTTGCTGGAAATATCAAGCATTGGATAACAATAAATGGCACTAAAATGTAAATAAAGAGAAAGATTCACCCAATATTGAATGAGATGGATGATTCCTCTTTCTTACAATGATGAGTGACAAGTAACTATGAGAATATTGAAGACTTTCTTGAATTTGATGGGAATGATAAGGAATAATCCAAAAAGACGAAATCTCCTTAGAAAGACGATCTTTGTACTTATCCAGAGAGTTTGCTTTTCAAAAGAGTTCTTATCACATAGAATATTACATGCCTTTTACCTTATCTCTCTTTCTATTTATATGGGACATTCCCCTAAAGAACCCTAAAGTATAAGTATAGAGAATACTCAATAGAATATCTCTCTAAAGATCCTAATACAAAACTAGTCGTTATTGCTGCTTGTGACACTTGACCTCGGCTGTGATTGACTGCTCGGCGATAAGTTCCGTTAATCACTGGTCGACCTCGGCCAAATTACTTATGATAATCACCTCTTTGTGCTGAATTTTCTTAGTCAGATTTTGACCCATAAAATATTGATATAAAAATATGAGATAAAACATAAATCTTGAATTTATATATTAAATTATAAAAAATTTAATTTAAACACTTTCTTATAATTTTGAATTCAGAACTATAGATATGTATAAATGTATTTGCATTCGATGTATATGCCAAGCAAATATGTTTATGTAAAGTTTATCACTAAGCCATGGTAAACT
Organism: Nicotiana knightiana; assembly: GCA_005239525.1. NCBI lineage: Eukaryota > Viridiplantae > Streptophyta > Magnoliopsida > Solanales > Solanaceae > Nicotiana > Nicotiana knightiana. The sequence goes on from ML389417.1 coordinate 6,944, forward strand.
TAGCTCAAAGTAATAATATAAAATAATAAAATAGACAAGAATGTAGGGAGCAAGAGAGGAGAGAATCTTATTTCTTCCATGTATTAAAGTGTGTATAATGTGATGCCCAAACCCTCTATTTATAGGATGATATTTAGGTAATACAAAGGGATGTCATGAACATGATATTAACTATTGAGATCATCGGAGAAGATAATGGAGGGGAATATGCAGGTGTGGGAGTTATAACAATAATTGTAAGGAGTAGTGGGAGGTTAATGGAGAAGAATAGTAGGAGAAACTTCTTTAGAAGTTATAGACGTCCACTACATAATATAATATTTCATAACATTCCTCCTTGGATGTCTATTGATAATGTGCCTCGTTAAAACCTTACTAAGAATAAACCCTGTGGGAAAATATCTTAGTGAAAGAAAAAGAGTACACATATCTTATAATACGTATTACTTGCTGCCTCATTTAAAACCTTGCAAGAAAAATTCAGTGGGATAAAACCTTAGCTAAGGAAAAAAGAGTACAATGCTTATTTGCCTCCCCCTGATGAAAATATCACTTTTGTTTCTCGGAGGCGACGAATTCCAAGCTTGTATAACAACTTCTCTAATATTGAGATCGGCAATGCCTTGTGCAGAGGTTTCCCAAATTATCAACTGAACAAATTTGTTGAACAATAATCATGTCTGAAATAGAACTTTGGTGAAATATGCTTTATTTTGTCTCCTTCGATAGTCCTTCTTTCAGTTGAGCTATGTATGCAGTATCATCTTCAATGTAATTGGAACCTTGTTGAATATCATAATATGGCAATACCCTCACAGACAACGAACTATGCCCTGTATTTGTATAACCAACAAAACCTTGACAATATTTTTTAGAATAAACAAATCTATATCAAGGATTTCTTTTGCAATATAACACTAATCGTATTTCAATATGTCCACATACGCTTTGTACTTTCAGGTGTTGGGACTATCCGTCCAACTTCAGTTTTTTCAGATGAAGTCAATTTTCATTTGGCCAATCATTTATCTGTCCAAATTCCATGATAGGTTTGACCTCAAGATTATATTAACAATATCGTCGACGATCACTTTATATCGGTTCCATCGTTACTCAATAAAGACAACCTATTGAGATCTCTTTATCTCATTATTTTCAGGTACCTGAGCCTCTCCCATGAAGTCTTATAAAGTGTTATGTCATGATGCTCTTATAAAGAACTTGCTTCCTTATTATGACCATTTTGAACATTTGCTCCTCTCCTTCTTCTAGGAGTTTTATATTTGGAATCGATTAGTCTATTACGCTTTATGCGTGTCATAAACTCTGTCTATCATGAACTTTATTCTATTTGGAGCATTAACAGCTGAAATATGACATTTAGCTTTGGGTCAGCAAATGCGCCTGGCAATATTTTGCAAATGAATTAACACTTGAACTTCAAGTTCAAATTTTCTTGTACGAGGTTCTAGATGTACTCATAATAATTCATTCTACGTATCACTTTTTCAGCTGCCCATTTTCTCCCTCTAATGTTGGGATCACCAACACATATCCCAACCATCTTTGTGCATTGTGATGGGATAGTTAAATCATATATAGCACATCCATATTCTATATAAAAATTATTTGGTTCCTGACCCTGAATCAATTGTGATAGGAAGAATTTATCATAACTTGGCTAGATGCGTACAAGTGTTGTTGTATATTAAATAATACATCTCATAACCAATGATTTTGCTATAATTGGAGGCATACAATTTCTGTTAAACTAAGTTGGATTTAAACCAGCTTTATCAAGATAAATTAGAATAGTTTATATTCTGGAATTGTGCTCTAATAATTTGAGCAATCAACCTTGCAAAATCCACACTGCAAGTTGACAACAAACACATATGTGACCATACAATAGATGCATCTATTAAAATTATATACTACTTAAATAATCTACGTGGCAAGTGACTGAACCCATAAATATATCACCTTTTATTCGTTCCAGAAATCAAAGATTTAATACCAACCTTAGCTGGTATATCAGGAGAATAAACATCACAAGATAATTCTTGAAAAATCTTCTATTTCTTCAATATATGCCAATGTGAATTCTCAATCAATTTTTACATCATAATTGAACTGGGATGGCCAACCGGTCATGCCAACTAATATTTGTTTCAGTAAACATTTAATTTACCATGGCATGTGATTCCGTCATCATGCTTATACATCTATAGTACAAATAGAAGAAAAGTCAGGTAACCTTTTATTTTTATCCGGTATGATTATAGTAATATGAAGAAATTCAATATTCCTTTCATTTATAGTCTCAAATACCAATCACTTTGGATAATATATTTGAAACTAAATTTTTTTCTTTTGAGACTTACTACAATGTCAATGTCAAGAACAATTTCATTCATCCGGATAGTAATAAATTAATTTTTTCGGAGCTCTTAATTAATTTATACTACAAGATCTTTTGTCACACTATCTATATGGTGAATGTCTCCTTCACGGAGAAAATTATATCATAATAACTGTCATGGTCAAAATCATCATAAGCAAAATCATTTCTTATTTTAAGTTTGCCTTTAATAACTTTTTATAAGGCATGATAATATATTTTTGGCGTACCGCCTGTACGCGACCAATGGCATATTCATGTAACCACACAGTAATATGCATTATTTTTCTTTCTCTCAAACCTCCCTAGAGGTGAGTTGTAGTATTTATCCAACCATGTATAAGCACATTCTTATGCATAATTTTTACCACATATATATGTTTCAACATTTACTTTCACGAATGAGCCTGCATTTGTAATGCTTATCATAAGTCACATTCTCTTCAAGTGGACTATAATCATACGGGCGTGCTTTATTATTTTCATACCACATTGATGGCAAACATCACCTTCACATTTTGAAGTAATATTTTGAGAACACTTATTGTTCTCCTTTTTATAATTACCATAATGATGACTATTATTATTTTGGTCTTTGGCACGCCCACGTTCATTGGTCAACCACTTGTCTTCATTTAGACTTATTATGCATCGCTATCACATTCACTTTAAAAATGGAGAAAATCAAGTGGGACAAGATTCATATTTTTTTCATGAAAAATATATTATTTTCATTAGTCATCATTATATCATCAATACGGTGCATTGAGACTCAAACCCAATGTCTTATCCATATAAAAGCACGTTATATCATAATGAGTTAGGACTCGAACCCAACTCTTATCATCATAGTGCACCACAAATCAAACCAAATGCCTTATTCTCATACAATGGCATAATAATCCAAGTGAACTCACCCTTGAGCCTACCATGATATATTACTTTCTAATGATCAATTATTTTTGTCCGAACTTTAGCAAGAGTTCGCATGGATCTTTTCCACGAGCAACCACATGATCAAATATAAAGGGAATAGAACTATCTTAGTCATACAAAATTTATTTGGACCAACATAAATTTAAATTCTTTTTATTTTTAAGATTAATTAGAAATCTTCTCAATAACTAACAATTCCATAATCTTGGCTTGCAAACTATCGAAGCAGTACATATGGGAGATGATATCAAGGCATTGAAATATGCTCTTGTTTGCAACTCGAAAGCAGATGTACTCTCAATTATACATCTGCACAAATAAAACTAAATTTTCAAGTAACACAAATTAGACCAAGTCTTAAATACTAAAGTAAGTTAATTGTAGAATTCATGGTAATTGAAAAATGATACTCCCTGTATAATAGAAACAAATGTTACATTGATATGGCATACGAGATGCCCAAATTTCCATAGGCTCAACCAAATTGATACATGGTTGTCGGCCTCCATTACCAAATAAGTTATCTTCACTTGGTTAATGCTTCGTGCTGATAACGTGTTAAGAAACTTAGCTCAAAGTAATAGTATAAAACAAAAAAATAGACAAGAATGTAGGAGCAAGAGAGGAGAGATTCTTATTTCTTCCATGTATTCAAGTGTGTACAATGTGATGCCCAAACCCTCTATTTATAGGATGATATTTAGGTAATACAAAGGGATGTCATGAACATGTTATTAACTATTGAGATCATGGGGGAAGATCATGGAGAGGGTTATAGAGATGTGAGAGTTACAACAATATTTGTAACAAGTAGTGGAAGGTTACTGGAGAAGAATAATGTGAGTAACTTCTTTAGGAGTTATAAACATCCACAACATAATATAATATTTCATAACAATATATGTATTCATACTTTAATGTATCACTCAATCATAGTAGATTAACCTAGTTTGGTGCATGCATCCGGATTCGCATAAATTCTTTCTACAATATTTAGAACAACCGATAGATACTACCAAGAGATAATTAACAATAAACAAATAATAATTTTATGACACGTATGTCATTTGCATGATCTTAAAAAAATGGTTTGTCAAAAGTCATGTTAGCTCAATTCTCAATTGCATGTATTGAACTGAGCGGATCGTACAGATAAATCGTTACATTATTTTACTATAATAAACATACTGAATATCTTGTGGAGCAGAGAAAAGTTATAAAGAGGTGAATTACTTTTTAATATACAAAAGTGTTCGTATTTATCCTCGAGGTTATAATTTATAAATGAGTGAATTCTTCTTTAAGTTTTTCCTCACATTATTAAAAGGAGAGTATGTCTACTTATTTGCTGTCTTTCACGTTGCTAATATTATTTTTCGGGTTTTGTTATCACAAATCTTTTGTCTCTGAGCCGAGGGTCTCCCGGAAACAACTTCTCTACCTCCTCTGGGGTTGGGGTAAGGTCTGCGTATACTCTACCCTCTTCAGACCTCACTGGTGAGATTTTATGAAGAACAAAACTTTACGACAACTTTTTCGTGGACGTTCACTTGCATCACATCATCTTCAGTCAACCTCTGCCCGAAAAGTTTCCGTATCTGTCTCCGGGAGATCATAAAATTGTTGTATTAAAAGGAGAGTATGAAATTTAACTGGATCAATAGTGGCTGATTGGATTGCAATTTGAACTCTTGTGATATAGGTTGTTATAAGAGTCCGGAACTAATAATTTTTTTTTTTGAACTCAAGCTTCATGCGCTATATACTTTCTTTTTTTATATCGTATTTAACTTAAAATCTAAATGATACTCACTTCAGTCCTTTTTATCTGTTCAATAAAAAAGTTAGGTCAGAGAATACTTTTTACTTTAAAAAAGCAAAGACATGAATTACTTTTTTAACTACTTCGAAAAAGCTAATACTATAATTCATTTAAGGAAGAGATGAGAGTAACCTAATTAACATCTCTTGTAATTAATGTTATTAAATATTCTTTTATTATATGTGTTCAAACTTTGAATGGCATGAAATAGGACAGAAATGAATATGACCTAATTGATATACCCCTCGGGTCATTTTAATTGAAGTTTTAGTTATTTTCACACATATTAAGGAATTCAATTTTTAATATTAACTAATAATAAAGTTGACCTTATTAACCTTTAATCTATTTAATTTGTTCATTGAAATAATATAGATATTCAAAAATTTTTTACTCCAAAGACAACTTTCAAAAAAAGAAATTAAATCCTTCTTAATATCTGGAAAAATCAAATTAAATATTGGGGATTACAAGAAAAGAAAAATAATAAAGTAATTAAAGTGACAGGAGGGAATAGTATGTAAGTATTTATTTTAATATTTGGGACTTAATGTCACGATCAAGGAGGTAAATGCGGATTAGTTTTTCCAGGAAAATCCTATTCATGAATTTCCCAACACTTGTCAAGCGCCTCCGATTTCCAGCCGAATTTACTTCTGATATTATTGAATATTTAGTGGGAGATTACATTTTAAAGAGAGTAATCAGTAGATTTACAATCCGATGACAAAAACACAAAACTAAATCCAAAGATCTTCTTAGGTAAAAAAGTCATTGCAGACACCGAGGTTGAAACTGAAATTAAAGTGTATAGCATGTAATACATGCGCTATATCTAACGAGATAACTGACCCGTTAGTGTATTGTGTATTTATTTCATGAGCTATATATAAAATTGTTCACCTTTTTTTCACATATATTTTGGTCACTTGTGTTTAAAATTTTGTTTGGGTCCGGACTCTTGTTTTAATACCTTGGAACAATAATTTTTTTTTTTTTTTTTTTGTTAACGTTAACATTCTTTACTTTTGGAAAAATATTCTCTTATTATCAGCAAAAATAGGAAAGAAGTTTTTGAGCATTTCCTACGATTCCGAATAATGAAATGTCATCTCCAAACTTGACTGACATTGACCACTAACGGCAGCCCTAAGGGTCTGTCTTTTGTCTATTTTAGGAACATCTACTGGTACTTTATATCGAATCTATATATTATTAAGGTAGTTTCTGGAAATACAAGACTACTCATTGATACAGGTATCAGCATATCAATGCAGTTAGAAAGGGGTAGTTAGATATAGCTCCACCCAATGGCACGTCAAATCAAATGCTATCAACCAAAAAGGGTAAAAATAACACTGGCTACTCAGTTTTAGGACTGATCATTCAAAAATAGTCAGTATTTACCAAGTCATTAAAAAATAGCCACTATTTTGTTGCAATAGAGATCGGTCTAACATAATATACTGGAGATTCGAGCATCTGTGGATGAACTTCCAACATATTATACTGGACCGATATACTTTGCTGGAACTCCAGTATATTATGCTGGAGTTCTAGTATACTTATGCTGGAACTCCATTATATTATGTTGGAGTTCCAATATACTTATGCTAGAACTCCAGTATAATATGCTGGAAGTTCATCCACAGATGCTCGAATCTCCAGTATATTATGCTGGAGTTCTAGTATACTTATGCTGGAACTCCATTATATTATGTTGGAGTTCCAATATACTTATGCTAGAACTCCAGTATAATATGCTGGAGTATTTTTCGAATTTTGAACAGTGTTTTCGTTTAGATATATCTTTACAAGAAAATGGCTAAATTTCGATTACTTTTGAAAGTGTGGTTATTTTTGAATGACCGCTTGTAAATTTGACTATTTTTGAATTTCTCCCCTAGAAACAAGAGTTGTACACACCTTATACCATGCGATATTACAGGCCGCCGCTTGGTCAAAAGTTTCGTTAAGTATTTATAAAAAAATAAAAATATTAGGGATATGCATAGAAAATAACACCCTTGTGATTACAGTGATTTATTCATTCTCCATTTTTTCAAATTATAATACCGCCTATGTAAAATTCTGCGTATGCCATTAACCAGAAAAGTTACCCTAACTTTTATCCATTACTCAATCAAAATTTACCTGACACAGTTCGAATTTTGAGACTTAAATTATAATTTTAATTTAGAAATTCACAAAAGGTATTATAAGTCATAATAATTAATAATTTAAAATATTTAAAAGATATATAAAAAATAAGGTAAATGAAATTCGTTTAACTCTTAAAACCTAAACGATCACATATTTTATTTATATAATAGGTAATAATCATCCAAACAAGTAGTTATGAAACGACGGATATAGTGCGGTGGCATCGTTTCCTTGCCTTTTTATCTCGTCTTGCCCTTCCTTATTATTAAATAATCATATTTTATCATCTACCCTTTTTTATATAACAATTCTACTCCATATCCTATTTTTCTTAGTAATAGTGCAAGTTTATTCTTCATATTATTAGTGTATGACATCATGAAACGACGTCAAACGATACAATTTATCTAAACGTTGTGTTTATCAAACAATACAATACAATGCAGTACAATACAATACGATACGTTATGAAACGACATGTAACAACAATCCAAACAAGCTGCAAAGAGACACTTTTCATCGTTTGTAGCGATGAATTTAACGATGCGATACAACAAAATTTAAGTAGCATTCAAAATAGACATTACATTTAAAGTAACAATATAATACGATACAATATGTAACAACCATCCAAACAAACAGTTAAAATCCAAACGATCACATTAATTGGAACTGATGGAGTACTAATTAGTAACTTAGTAAAGATATAAAATGAATTATTAGGATTGGTTCGGTGTAGTTCAAATATTTAACTACGAGTAGTTTATATCCAACTCAATACTCTATAAGGCAATTGCTGAAAGTGAGTTTAAGTCTTAAATATTGAAGTTGACTTTAGTTTAAAGTAACTATAAGTAAATTCCTATGATGACTATTAAGTCCTAAGTTGAACAACTTGTTATCACAGGTTAAACTATACTATATTGAATCAATATATATACTGACTTGAATATTTTGAGAATTCATCACTAGTCATTCATAGAGGTTAATGCAACAAGAGGCCAGGCTGCTTATAGCTGCACATAATGTCACATCTAATCAAAAAAATAGGAAGAGTTTACCCTAACCAAACAGATAATGTCTGGATGTTTCTTATGTTTGTCTTTACCTGATTTAACATATATTCAACAAGAGGGAGAAGTACCTGAGCTCGTGGGCTTGTTGGAAAGTTGCTGTTATAGGAATGTCTTAAAACAGATGTTATGCCCCCAAACCCAATTACGTTTCATCTTTAGACTTGAGAAACATAATTGTGGCCAATGTTTGCCTGCTATACTGCTATTCATGGGTCACATTATATCCTATGGCCACGTGAAAGTGACTTTCATGTTCCCTGTTAGGTGATTTATAAGCTCCTTCTACCACGGCTTTCTACATATATTTTATAAAGAATAATGGTTGGGCGGACTTGCACATAACTCGATTAATTTCATACAGTGACATATCAAAATTTTTAATAAGAGGCATCAAACTATAAAAAAGTGAATCGATAAAAATTTTAAAAGGTGTCAATATATAGTCATAAAGAAAAAAATTATCTAACTATTTAGTGCGATTTTAGTATTTGTTGACACTCCTTGAATACATGTGGACCGTAACTCCGCAATTAATTTCAAGAAATACTTGTTATCTCTCACCGGTATCGAATAATTACTCAATAAGATTTTGATAAATGAAAAAAATCACTTAATATTTTTACCAATTTAACATAAAACCTTATGATTTTTAACTCAGATCATTAATCACAGAACTACACCCTTTGAAATGCATACGGCCTTCTAACATTTCCACCGTCAGAATATAATTAGTTAACTCTATATATTATGGAGATTACCACCAACCTTTAAAATGTTTTGGGAGTTGGGTGAGCAATGACGTAGAGAGAAAGTAAGATGTGAAAAGGTTTTTGATAAGATTTGACTCGTACATTTTTATTGTATACATGATACAATTATAACCATTAAGACTGCAACGATAATCTCGTTAAGAATTTCTTCTTGAAATGGTTAGTCAAATTAAAGAATTAATTATTAGTTTGATAAGAATTTTATGTTTTTTTTCCAGTCCGATTTAGTATTGAAGTGAATTCATATTAATAAATTACAGGCATTAAACAAACATTTGGTTGGTTAGATATCAGATTGATGGGATTTTTCCCTGTCCAAATCTCTCACATTTATATATGAAAAACAAGCTAACAACATTAGTTAACATGTTAGTATCCTACTGCATGCATTATTTTAAGGTCTAATTAATACATTTAGATTTCTGTCAAGACAAAACTATCTTTATCACTAACTATGCTCAATCACTAACTAAAATACTAACATCGACTGACATGTAAATATAGGTAAACCTGTTTGACCAAAAAAATGAAGATCTTTGGTTAAATTAATTAATTTAATATTTAAGAGGTTAATCCTATTTAAAAATAATAACCTCAAATCTGTAATAAGTATGAGTGATATAGAGTAGTTTTGACAAAGATTTAATGCAGTGTGTATTTAATATTTCGAGTGCAATAATGTGTTAGAAGTATCAAGTATTAAATAACAATAAATGACAATGAAAGTAAATAAAGAGTAAGATTCACCCAATATTGGATGAGGTGGATGATTCCTCTTTCTGACAATGATGAATGACAAGTAACTATGAGAATATTGAAGACTTTCTCGGATCTGATGGGAATGATAAGGAATAATCCAAAAAGACGAATCTCCTTAGAAAGGTGTTCTTTGTATTTATCTAATGAGTTTGCTTTTCAAGAGAGTTTTTATCACATAGAATATTAGATGCCTTTTGCCTTATCTCTCATTCTAGTTATATGGGACATCCCCCCAAAGAACCCTAAAAGTGCAAGTACATAAAATATTCAATGAAATATTCCCTCTAAAGATCCTAGTACAAAACTAGACGTTACTGCTGCTCGTGACACTCGATCTAGACCGTGGGTGACTGCTCGGCGATAAGTTCCGTTAATCATTGGTCGACCTCGACCAAATTACTTATGATAATTACCTCTTCGTGCCGAATTTCCTCAGTCAGATTTTGACCCATACAATTATTTCCTCCGCTTATTGAGGTTGTCTTTTGGTCGACCTCGGTGAGCGGACTTCGCTAGTCGCAGTCGAGAAATTTAGGTGGGCATGCCGCGTAGTAATGATCACGGTCGAGTGATAACGTGGCACTTTGCGAGCAACAATTTATCGTGACGTTGGTTCAGACTGACATCACATCATCATGCGTCATTATTACGCGTTTTTCGATGCGTTGCATCATTTCTCGCGCCCCTGCCATTTCGATATTTGTGCATTGACGGTTGGTTCTATCGATTAGGGTGCCTGGGTTCTTTATAAATAGTGATTGGAAACCCTTCACTTGATCCTTTGTTTTTTCTGGCATATGAACCTTCATATCTTCCTCAGTTCTTCTTCATGTATTCTTGCTCCTGTTGCTTTCACTTTCACACCCTTGTTTTCTTTTCTGGCTTTAGCGATTTCTGCTACTCCTACCTCCCTTGTGTTTGTACTTTTTGCACTTATAAGCAACTAAAAATGGTTAATGCATCTTCTAGCTCTGGAGGGGCTTCTGACCCAATCCCATTGGCAGTGAGAATGCCTCCTCAAGACGATGGGGTTGCCATTGTTGCTGAGGACGAAAGCTTCCTCACTGTAGAGGAAATAATTCCCCGTAATGACAAAGTCAGGCCGGACTTCTCAAAACAGCTCGGAGACGATCCCGAGCCCGTGGAATCTGAAATGGACGCGGCCACCCTGGCTGAGTTTAGGGCCAAGTTCAACATCCCAGCTCACATCGACCTAATCCTAGTCGGCCACGACGTGGTATAGATTCACCGCCCCGGATATTGCGCGTCCTACGCATATCTGTTCTACGTGGGCTATTATTTTCCCTTTTCTCCATTGGCGGAGGAATTCTACTACTATTACGGCATCTTCCCGACTTAGCTCTCCCCCTACATTTACAAGCTATTCCTTATGTTGATGAAGTACGCGGAACTAGCCAACCGCGGAATTTCTATTCTCCATCTACTGTACCTCTTCGCGCCAAGTTTCCATAAGGGAACAATGTTACAGCTTCGCCACCGTAGAAGCAAGGGATTGGTGGTGAAGATGGATGATAATTCCAATCGTCGGTTTTGGTACAACTTTTTCTATGTCAAGACCGAGGACGTGGTGGCAAACCCTAATGGGTTTCCTGAAGCGTGGAACTTTGCCCATAAGTACTTCCGCCGATTGTTTATTTTGTCTATTTCAGTGGTAGCTTAATCTTTCCACTTTTTCTTTAAGCAGTCGAGAAAGAACCCCCTTCATTGGTTGCAGACAATCATGACTGGGTAAGTCAGATCTTGCCTCATACGGTTTGGATCCATGAATGGTCGGCATTCCACAAGAAGTTTTGGCGCAAGCCCTCCGCGACCGGTGAGACATTTATTTGAACTTGTGTTGCTTCGGTATTCATGTTGTCTTCCTTTTTTTTTTTGTATAGTGGATTTGACTTAACTCTTCTTTTATCGTTAGGTTAGAGAGCTCCGAGGAGGGTGAAGGCTCCTACCTCCGCCTTCCATCAACTGAGTGCTACGACGGGGTGTTCACTTGATACGACTGCGGGCAAGTTTGATTAGATGACCACTTCTTCCTAGCCCCGGGTATCGCGCAGGCCTATTCGACCATCGACGGCCCCAAAAACAGTGATTCCGGCTCCTCCTGTGTTATATTTTGTAGATGATTAGTCACCGAGAGAGGAGGACTTGGTTCCGCTCAAAAGGAGGAGGGTGGAAGTCGGGGACGAGACAGTTAGAGTCGAGGAATCCACAAGGGGCGACTCCGAGCCGGCCGTGGCTGCATCAGAGAGTGAGGTGGACTTACCAACTGTGGCTCCACCGCCTACGGGGGTCATGGGAGACGTTCCTTTTCCCAAAGTTGTGGTTGTAGTGGGAGGGATACCTGAGGCTGCGGAGGCCGTGCCGAGGAATGACCCGTCATTCTCAGGGCAGGTTGATGTTCCTTTGTCGGCCGATGAGAGAGGGAAGAATGTTGCCGAGGATGGCTATGAGACCGGTTCTAACATCGACCCTGAAGAGGTGCGGATGTTAACCGAAGGGTTTACTCGGGTGGAGGTAAGGTTAGAGGGGTCCACTCGTACCATCATCGTCCCCCTGGACCGCGACTTTCTAGTGGATATGGAGATCGTGGTCCCCTCTTTGGGTCCTCTCTGTTCTAACACGGAGGGCAAGACCTTACAAACGTTCAACGATGCCGCCCTGTCGTCGGGCATAGCCGGCCTCGCCTTGAGGGTAAATCTCCGATCTCCCTACTTTCTGTGCCTTGCATTTTTCCTTCTTTCTCTTTCTTTTTAGACCGACTTCCTTCCTCTTCCGCTTTCTTTCTTTCCTTTAGAACATCATTTTGGAGATTGAGAATGCCCGCCTAGAGGAGAAGCGGAAAGATATTTTCAAGAAAATTGAGAGGAAGTACCGTGAGTATCGCGTCAAGCACCGTGAGATCTGTCGGCGGTTCGGTATGGACAGAAACTTCCAGGCCATTAGAGATGAGCTGAAGCATAAAGACGATGAGCTTATGAGAGTCATCGGTAAATGCAACAAGCTCGAGGGGGCGCTTAGAGATAAAGAAGACGAGCTCGAAGTGAGCAAGGGGGTCGCGGCTGAGTGTGCAGACCTTTAAACCCAAGTGGAATCTTTGCAGTCTGAGCTTGAGCCGAGTTCGATCAGAGGTAACAATTTGAGTGATGAGGTGATCGAGAAGGCAAAAAAATTTGGGAATGCCGAGGAGGCTCGAGTGGTGGCTTTGGCGAAGGTGGCGGCGTTAGAAGATGCAATCCGCATCCTCCAATTCGAGTGGGCGAATGATACGAAGACGAACATGATCAGGAAAGCACGACTTGACGAGCAAATTGGGGGGATTGAGAAAGAGGTTTAGAACCTTAGTGATCAAATTGTCGTTCTCGAGGACGAAAAGGTGCAGTTGTTGGCTCAGCTGTCCTCCTCTCACACTTCTGCTTGTACCGATGTTCCGTGGGGTTTGTATGAGAAGTGGATCCACATTGAGGCCCAACTATACATATTCAGGGATTTGATGACGGTAAGGAGGGTTTCTAAGGCTGAGTTTGAGGATGCTCGTGCTAAGGCGCGCACATCTCGAGTCGCCTGTGGTTATGATCCTGCTACGCCGGGGACTGGTGATGGCGAAGAGGACTTGGACGGGATCGAACAAGGTGCCTGGTATGAGGACGCATACTCTGATGGAGAGGGAAATGGTGGAGACGGTGTTGCTGAATAGTTATGGCTTTGTAATTTTTGTGTCCACTTTTGCGGGCATCTATTCAGCCCTTGTAAAATTATACTTTTGAATGTGGAATGCTATTTTTGCTGTTTGTTTCTGAATCTTCTCTGTTTGGTCTTGTATGTTTTTGTTGTTTGGTTACCTTGGCTATAAGATCTTTGGAATTAGTCGTGGATGGGTTGATAGATGTTAACTCGAACAGGGTCGATTGCGACTTAATTCGAGTGAGATCGGGCGTGACTTTAATTAATTCGAACGAAGTCGAATGTCACCTTAATTAACTCGAACAGGGTCGAATTTGAGTTAGTTCGAGCGAGGTCGAATGTTACTTTAATTGATTAGAACGAGGTCGAATGTGAGTTGATTCGAGCAGGTCGAATGTTAATCTTAGTTAATTCCAACGAGGTCGAATGTGAGTTAATTTGAGCGAGGTCGAATGTTACTCTTAGTTAGTTCAAATGAGGTCGAATGTGAGTTAAATCGAGCGAGGTCGAATGTTACTCTTAGTTAACTTGAACGAGGTCGAATGTGAGTTAATTTGAATGAGGTCAAATGTTACTCTTAGTTAATTCGGACGAGGTCGAAAGTGAGTTAATTCGAGCGAGGTTGAATGTTACTCTTTGTTAATTCGAACGAGGTTGAATGTGAGTTAATTCAAGCGAGGTTGAATGTTACCCTTAGTTAATTCGAACGAGTTCGAATGTGAGTTAATTCGAGTGAAGTCGAATGTTACTCTTAGTTAATTCGAACGAGGTCGAATGTGAGTTAATTCGATCAAGGTCAAATGTTACTCTTAGTTAATTCGAACGAGGTCGAATGTGAGTTAATTCGAGCGAGGTCGAATGTTACTCTTAGTTAGTTTGAACGAGGTCGAATGTTACTTTAATTGGTTCGAACGAGGTCAAATGTGAATTTTTGCTTAATTTATGCAACGTTGTTTTGGAGAAAACATGGGCGAACTTTATGCACTTGTATGCTTTGCTTACATATACATTGGAGAAATTTACATGTTTTGCGGGCTGGTATTCCAGTCCCAGTGTGTCTAGTCCCTTCATTAGTCGATCTGGAGAAGAATTGAGAGGTTGAGCAATGAACTGATCGATTTGTGTCCTCGCCTGTTCGTGCTTTAACTCGAAATGTCCTCCTCGTCGCCTTGTTAAAAACCTTACCGAGAAAACCCAATTGGGACAAAACTCAGGTGAGGGAAAAAGAGTATGGCTCGGAGAACATTTTTTCTTAGATGTTAAAGTACTTGAGGTGGGCAATGTTCCAGTTGTTTGGTAGTAGTTTTCCTTCCATCATTTCCAGTTGAAGTGACCCTTTGTCTGCTGTTGCCGTGATTTTGTATGGGCCGTCCCAATTTTTCCCCAGTTCACCTTCCCGAGGGTCCTTGCTTTCCTGTGTTTTGGCCTTGAGTACGTAGTCTCCGACTTTGAGTGGTCTGACCTTGGTTTTTTTTGTTGTAATAGCGTTCTGCCTATTTCTTTTGGGTGATCAACCTTATGTAAGCCATATCTCTACGTTATTCGTCTTCATCGAGGTCTTGCCTTCTACTTTCATCATTTCTCGACCCGCTCTCATGGGAGTATCCTAGACTTGGTTCTCCGACTTCGACTGATATTACTGCATCAGTCCAATAGACTAGCGAGTATGGTGTCTCTCCTATGCTTGTTTTTTGGCGTTGTGCGGTATGCCCATAGCACTTCTGGAAGTAATTTCGACCATAGTCCCTTGGCGTTCTCGAGCTTTTTCTTCTTGATTTTCAATATTGATTTGTTGGAGGACTCCGCTTGCCCATTTCCCGCGGGATGGTATTGCGAGGAGAGTATTCTTTTAATATTCCTTTTCTCGAAGAACTCGGAAATCTTTTTCCCGGTGAATTGAGGCCTGTTGTCGCAATTGATCTCTTTGGGGAGGCCGAAGCGGCACACAATATTCTTTCATATAAAGGCGACCACTTCTTGTTCGCGTATCTGGGCGAATGCACCTGCTTCCACCCACTTGGAAAAATAGTCAGTTGAAACTAAAAGAAACCGCACATTACCTTGCCCCGCTGGGAGGGGGATGACGATGTCCATCTCCCATTTGATGAAAGGCCAACGTGAGGTGACCGAGTGGAGGTGCTCGCCTTCTTGGCGAATCATAGGGGCATATTTTTGGCATTGTTCGCATCTTCTCGCGAAGTCAACGACCTCTTTTTTCATGGTGGGCCAATAGTAGCCTGATCGTATGAGGCATCTGACTAGATCTCGATTGCCAAAATAAGCTCCGCAATGGCCTTCGTGTACTTCTAGAACACATCCTATCTGTTTTGGCCCCAAACATTTCGCTAGGGGCATCGTACATTCTTTTGTATAGGTCATTGTTTATGACGTTGTACTTGGCTGCCTGCATTCAAAGATTTTTGGCTTCTTTTTTATCATCTGGGAGCACGCTGTCCTGCAAGTATATGACAATACGATTGCGCCAGTCCAAAGTTAGGTTTATAGTTCTTACCTCGATTCTATCGATCGATGAGTGGAGAAGGGTGACCACGTTTTCTTCTCCAATTATGCTTTTAGTGGTTGCCGCTCTTACCTCGATTCTATCGATCGATGAGTGGAGGAGGGTGACCACGTTTTCTTCTCCAATTATGCTTTTAGTGGTTGCCGCTAATTTGGCGAGGCTGTGTGCTTTGATAATTTGCGCTCGAGGGATTTGGTCGAGCTGGCATTCATCAAATTCGAGCAGCAACTTGCAGATCTCGACCTGATATTTTTGTAGTCTTTGCTCTTTGATTTGGAAAGTCTCTATGACTTGGTTCACGACGAGTTGAGAGTCACATCGTAGGAAGACTCACACCGCTCCGTACTTGAGTGCTAGCCTTAATCCTGCAATCACGTCCTCATACTCGGCCTCGTTGTTAGTCAAGTCTGGGCATCTTATGGACTGGAAAGTTACTTTGCCTGTCGCGACCTCGAGTACGAGTCCCAGTCCAGACCTTAATGCATTAGAGGAGCCATCGGTGTACAAAACCTATAGGTCCTGTATTTGGGGGGAGGTGTTGGCGGCTTCTTTTCGACTTCAGGCATTATTTTTGTGCTAAAGTCAGCGACGAAGTCGTCAAGCACTTGCAACTTTAATGCCGTTCGCGGTTGATAGGTGATATCATGTTCACTTAATTCTATGGCCTATTTGTCCAATCTTCTCAATAGCCCAGGCTTATGCAAAATACTCCACAGGGGAAAAGTCATAACTACCGAGATGGGATGGCATTGGAAGTTGGGTCTAAGCTTTCGTGAAGCTACGACCAAAGCCAGGGCCAATTTTTTGAGGTGTGGATACTTCGTCTCGACGTCGACTAAGGTTTTGCTAATGTAATAGACGAGATATTATGTACCTTTATTTTCTCGGACTAGGACTGCAGTCACCGCCACATCGGACACGGCCAGGTAGATGATGAGGCGTTCTCCGGGTTTTGCTTTAGAGAGTAGTGGGGGTGATGATAGGTATGCCTTCAACTCTTTCAGGGCGTCAACACACTCAGAGGTCCATTGGAGGCTGTTGTCTTTTTTGACTACACCAAAGAACTTATGGCATCTGTCGGAGGACCGTGAGATGAATCTCGACAGAGCGGCTATATGGCCGGTCAGTCTCTGAACCTGTTTCTTGCTGGTTAAGTTTTCTGGTATTCCCTATATAACTTTGATTTGGTCGAGGTTGACCTCGATACCTCATTGTGATACTAGGAAGCCAAGGAATTTCCCCGAGGTTACGCCGAATGCGTACTTTTCAGGGTTTAATTTTATTCCGTATCGCCTGAGTACATTGAAAGCCTCTTTCAGGTGGTCGATGTGATCCTCTTTCATTTTTGACTTGAACAACATATCGTATATGTAGACCTCCATGGTGTTTCCGAGTTGGTCTTTGAACATCTTTGTTACCAACCTCTGATACGTCGCCCCTGCGTATTTCAGTCTGAAAGACATCACCTTGTAATAATACGTTCCCTGGTGGGTGATGAAGGTGGTTTTCTCCTGGTCTTCCTCTTCCACGAGGATCTGGTTGTATCCCGAGTACGCGTCTAAGAAGCTTAGTAGCTGTGCTCGGCTGTTGCATCAATGAGCTGGTCGATATGAGGCTGCGGGAATGAGTCTTTCATGCATTGTTGCGCCCCTTTTTCTCGCGAAATCGGGTTTCAACATGTGACAACTCTTTTAAGGAAGTGTTAAAAGAGAGAGTCGCCACCTAACGATTTCATGGTGCGTTAGGGAACCTATATGCATATGACTCGGGTTTACTAGTTTGCGTCACGAAAGATCGGGTAAGGGCTAAAATTACTTCTAGGAGAAGGTGTTAGGCATTCTTCGAGGTCCAAAACTGTGGGTCCCGGCCGAACTCGAATTATATGAATTAGTCAAATAAACAGAGGGACAATAAGAAGTTTGGGCAGTTATTATCAAAAGACTTTGAACAAATACAAACACTCGATTTAAAGATGAAATGGGGGGTCCTAAGTTTTTTAGCCTAAAGGATCAGCCCATGCAACATAAATAATACTTCGTAACTCCCTCGAGATGGGGTGTTACTCATATTATTCAACGGGCACAGACTATCATCTCCTAGTACTCGATTACTATCTTTAAGTTCTTTTACCTAGAGTGCACTGATTGATTCTAAATCGTGCCTTATGTGTGCACTACCCGTCCCATGCCTATGACCCAAGAGGCTTTGGACCTACTATTTGGGTGGTTCTAGACTTTACTTAGGTTGCTCAAAATGATAAATCTAAGCGACATTCAAAACATGTAGGACTACACATAAGGGAAATAAATGGCTCAAGTTAGCCTCCACATATGGGCAACAAATGCACGCAAGCAGGTTTTACATATTAGGCGAGTGACAATCCTAGAATTAATAGGAAATATAGTCTTGAATCCTATAGTCATGTCTTCTAGGTGATTCTTAATTTTCAACGTAAATGCAGTGTTGCTTTCTTAGAACAACGAATTTGCAGATTGCAGGTACTAGAAATCCTATATGCATGCTTTCTAAATTGTTTGCGTAGTAAAGCAGTGATACGGTTGGTAGTTCAAAATTGCCAGCGTTTGATTTTATCAACATACTTTTTAGGCGAGCAACATGGTCCTATAGGCAGGATTTCTAAGAATTGGAAATTGAAACTAGTTATTATCTTCTCATTCCTATAGGCATGCTTCCTAGGTGAGCAATAGGAATAATAGTAATAGTAGCTAATTTGATTATACTCCTATAGGCATGATATCTACGTGAATATTGTAAAGAGTAGGTATTTGTTACTCAATGTAATCCTATAGGCATGATATCTAACTTGAAGCAATTTGAACAAATAATTACTGTGTTGCAGCATAATAGGAAGATAATAACATGTGGGAAATGAACATGTGAGCAGGTGAAATTATTTACATCCTATAGGCATGTTATCTAACAAACACATAGAAATAGAGCATGTTGAACAAATTGAACTCTCATATCCTATAGGCAGGATTTCTATCCTTTCATGCAAACATTAGAATAGACCCATTTTCCCAATTTACTAGTACCTCAATCGTTATTACAGAATTATTACAACCCCAATACTAAATAAAATTACAAAGTGTTACAAATAACTATAGTGGGCCTAAGACAGGCCCAAAGTGTACCAGCCCAGCCAGGCCTTCAATTTTGTTTCCACACAGATTTCACATAGTCCAGAAACCACAAGAGAACTTGGATCATACCCAACAACCATAGTTGATCAAAGGATCCAGGAAAACAATCATTTACACAGGCTAATTGGCTTATTCAGTAGGCATAGAGAGGGCATAATTGAGCAGTCAAGAAGAAAATGGCCAAGAAACTTAGGCCCTAGTGTGTTAGAGTTCACAAGAGCTTCAAAGTGGAATCCGAGCAGTGCTCACACTAGGGAGGTTAATAGAGATGTTTTGGGTGGGCCTTGGCTTTCAGCCGACCAAGAATTATAGGATCAGAATAGAGAAGCAACCGATGAAAGTAGTAGCAAAGTAACAGGGTTTGGAAGAGTGCATTTGCATTACAAAGTGATCACATAATGGACATATCAACACAAAGGATGCATGAACTCAAGAAAACAGGTTAATGCTGCAAGTTTTCACATAACACATTGGGGCAAGGTATATTTGTAAGAGGAAAGGAGTCTTAAACTTCTGGGATTACAGAGTAAATAGACAAAAGAGCATTAGGACAGTAAGACAAATATTTATCACTAAATCAAAACGTTCAAACCTAAAAGACCATATTATGCTAAACACAGGGATTAATCAGTACAACCTATACCAGCAAGGCAGATAGAATCACATATTATAAGGGAAAACAAGTCAGGAAAGATTAATCTAAGATAATTAACTACTAGGGGTACAGAATTGGAAGGGTAAGAACATACTAAGTGACAAACATAGTCATATGAGAAAATTACAACTAGAGTGAAGGTCTTAACAGATTAGGGCATGCTAATAACATAAATTAATCACTATTGTAACGACCCGACCGGTCGATTTGCGTTATCCGACCCCGTTCCCCTAAATGAAACTTCTCATAGAGGCTTTTGATGATTCATGACTTGCAAGGACTGGTGGTCCGGGATTCGGAGGTGTTTAGAGTGATATAAGAACAATTGGTTCCTTAAGGTTGGTCTTTAAGGCCAAGTTTGACTTCGGTCAACATTTTGGGTAAACAACCTCGGAATCGAGTTTCGTCGATTCTGGTAGCTTCGTGTGATGATTTCGGACTTGGACGTATGTTCGAAATGGGTTTTTGATGACCCGAGAGCGTTTCGGCGCCCAATATTGAAATAAGAAGCTCCTTAAGTTCCTATTGTGGTTTGGGACGTGTTTTTGTGTTATCGAGGTCCGAACAAAATTCTGAGACCGGGAATAGTTCCTGTCATTTATGACTTGCCTGCAAAGTTTGGTGTCATTCTGAGTAGTATAGGTCGGTTCGGCGCGTTGTTAGCGAAGTCTAGAAAACTTAAAGTTTCTAAGTTTGGTTCTAGGGGTTTTGAGGTATGATTTATAGTTTTAGCGTTGTTTTGGGTGTTACGAAGGCTCGAGCGAGTCCATATTAGTATTTGGGACTTATTGGTATATTTGGACGGGGGCTCGGGGGGCCCAGGTACCTCTCGGACACCACACGAGGCCAAAAACCAACTGAAATAGCTGCGGATGCACTTGTTCTGGTGTGACCGTAGGTGCGGTTGACCAGTCGCAGGTGCGGGACCGCTCCTGCGGTCCCAGCCTCGCAGGTGTAACCCCCAGTGGTCAGGCCAATTCTCGCAGGTGCAGACAAAATTCCACAAGAGCGGAGCCGCAGATGCAGGCCCAGGCGCCCCAGTCCATTTCCGCAGGTGCGAGCCTTTGCTCGCAGGTGTGAGACCGCATGTGCGGTCCTCGAGCTGCAGGTGCGGAAACACTGTTCAGACAGTGTGTTTTTATATACGGGTTTTAATTCATTTTTCTCATCTTTTTTTTCTTCTTCCGTGGGGATATTTCCACCATTTTAGAGAGGCAAACGACCTGGTTATTGAAGGTAAGTAAATTCTACTCTAATATTAGCTTAATGCATGAATTCCTAGTTAAGTTCAATCACATAGTTAGTGAAAAAAATCAATAATTGGGTAGTAACCTAGGGCTTTCGATAATTTGAGAATTTACCCGTGAATTAGCTATAAATCAAGTAAAAATCATATACTAATGATCCTTAGGCTTTGGGTGAGTGTTTCCTTCGAGAATTATTGGAATCCGAGCATGCGGGCACGAGGTCGGATTTTAGAATTTCTTCAAGAATAGTGAATTTGGCTAAGTAATAGGAGAATTCTCTACTTTGAATGTAAATTAACATATTTGTATAACATTTGGCTAGTTTCGAGTCCGTGGTTGTCAAGTTCGGGGTTTCGGGCGCATTCTTGACCCGGGGAGTCGGTGCGACACGAGGTGAGTCTCCTTTCTAACCTTGTAAGGGGGAACATCCCCCCTAGGTGATTTAAATGCTATATGTTATAAATGTGGGGGCTACGTACGTACAAGGTGGCGAGAGTCCGTACGTAGCGGCTATTATTCTTATGTCCGGGTAGCTAGGCTTACACCATGTTTCTATGTTTTCCTTGAAATGTATTATATGCTTAGTGAGTTATTGTTATTTGCGGCTTGTTTTCCTGAGATCATGGAATTTAAGTAATTTATAAGGAATTTTTCACGAAAAGTAAATGATGAATAATAAATGTGTGGATTGTGTGTGCATGTGACCTCTTCGCAATTTACATTTTGTGAGCGAAGTGTTGTTTCCCCCACTCTCATGGGAGCGGGCCGTACGCCACGACGAGATTGAAAGATATATACATATTATGGTTCGGGCCGTTCAACCCTCGGCAGTGCACATATATGATCATCATGATTGCTCAGGCCGGTTGTCCTTATCCTGTATGCGCATGTTAAATTGTTAAGAATTCTGTTATGGATTTTGAGTGTTCAGATAAATTTTTGAAGGAAATAAAAGAATAATGAGATAGAAATTGTATATTGACTTTCGGTATTTATTTGAATCACTTCTATTCTAAATGTGTACTGCTTTTATCATCTTTGTACGTTTGTTACTGATATTATATATTGCTAATCATTTTATTGGACCTTAGTGAGTGTCAAGTCGACCTCTCTTCACTACCTCTTCGAGGTTAGGCGAGATACTCACTAGGTACATATATATATATTTATGTACTCATGCTGCACTTCTGTACTTAATTGTACATGTTCTGAGGCTGGTGCATCTGGTTATCCGACCGGAGCTTGACGTGTATTTTGGACCTGACTTCACGGTGAGCTGACTCCCTTGGCGATTCTCAGCAATACTATGGAGTTATATTTTGTTTATTTCTGTCTACTTCTTTCAGACAACAGTACAGTTTGTATCATCTTTTGTATATTCTACTAGTTCGCCTGTTGACTTGTGACACTAGTTCCTCGCACACACATAGTAGACTCTTTATTTTGGGACTGTATATATATTGGTTCATGATCATTGTGGCTGTATTTACTTAAGTTGGTTAATTATTCCGCTTTTATTTAAATGATCTAAGCATAAAATTTTGGACATTGTGGGGTTAGTATGTCAAGTAAGGATAATCTCACTAGTAAACAATGGTTGGCTTGCCTGACTCCGGTGTTGGGTGCCATCACGACCGATGTTGGATTTTGGGTCATGACAACATGGTAACATAGCACTAGAAGTCTCACGAGTCACGGGCAAACCCAGTAGAGTCTTGCGGATCGGTATAAAGACGTCTGTACTTATCTTCAGGAGGCTATAGGGTGTTAGGAAACCTCTCTTTGTTCTTATTCTATCATGCAGTCGATGATTTACTAAATTCATTCTTCTACTCTCTCACAGATGGTGAGGACGCGTGCATCTGATGTTCCAGAACCGGGAGGGGCCGCTACCCCGGTTGTTCGAGGCCGTGGCAGAGGCGGGGGAAGGGCACCGACCCGAGGTAGGGGACGAGGGCGTCCCCGAGCTATTCTAGTCATACTACCACCAGAGGACCCTACTATAGAGGAGCAGGGTGAGGTGCCCCCAGCAGGTTCTGCTCCAGTGGACTTTATGACGGCGCCAGGATTCCAGGAGATCATGGGCCGTATGATGCGGTTCATGGACACTATGTCCCAGGCTGGTTTATTTCCAGCGGATCCTGCCACATCTCAAGCAGGGGGGGGGGGAGCCCAAACCCCTACTACCCAGGATGTAAGCCAGACAACAGCACTTCATCATACCCCAAGTACACTGCCCGTGGGTGGGGCCCAGCCTGTAGCAGCAGCACCTAAGCCCAGACCGGCTGCGAACGTCAATCCGCAGAAGTTATTGGATAGATGGACTCGGCTGCACTCTCCAGTCTTTGGGGGTGAGCGGGGCGAGGATGGCCAGGACTTTATTTATAGGTGCAGGGACAGACTGCACAACATGAGGATACTGGAGTCCCATGGAGTGGACTTCACTACCTTCCAGCTAGAGGGCCGAGCTCGCAGATGGTGGCAGTCCTACATTCTCAGCAGGCTAGCAGGTTCTTCTGCTATCACCTGGGAGCAGTTCACTCAGATGTTTCTAGACAAGTATACCCCACCCTCTGAGAGGGAAGAGCTACGATATCAGTTTGAGCAGGGAAAAATGTCAGTGACAAATTATAAGGCTAGATTCTCAGAGTTGTCTCGCCACACACTTATGATATTGCCTACTGATGCTGAGAGAGTGCAGAGATTTGTAGCAGGGTTGCACTCCGGTATTGGGGCCAACATGGCCCGAGTGGTGGAGATAGGGACTCCCTATTAGCTGGTGGTCGAGATAGCTCGTCGGATTGAGGGCTATCGATTGAGAGGCAGAGAGCAGGGTCAGCAGGACAAGAGGGCCAGATTCGCCGAGGATTTTAGAGGTGCCCCAGTTAGGGGCAGAGGTCAGTTCAGTAGAGGTCAGTCCAGCAGGCCTCCATATTCAGCACTCCCACCACCTCCTCGAGGTGTTCCAGCGAGGGCTCATTTCAGCGCCATGCCAGAGCGTTCCTACCACCCTCCAGCTATTCAGAGTTCACCCAGTGGTTATCCCAGTTATCCGAGATTCCCTAGTCCCTACTTCAGTGTTATGCCAGAGAGTGCACATCGCTCTCCGACCATTCAGGGTCCCTCTTCGGGGCAGCAGGCTATGATACCCGGAAGGTGTTATGAGTGTGGGGATCCAGGTCATATGAAGAGGCATTGTCCCAGGTTTCGGGGCAAAGCGGTACAGCAGGGTTTTCAGCCTATGGGTCCAGCACCAGTAGTCAGGCCACCTAGAGGTGGGGATAGGTCGGCAGGGGTCGTCCTAGAGGTGGAGGCCAGTCAGGGGGAGGTCAGCCGACTTCTGTCATTATGGTGGGGCTCAGTCTTCCGGTGCTCCAGCTAGATTCTATGCTATCCCGGCCAGATCAGATGCAATGGCCTCAGACGCTGTGATCACATGTATTATTTCAGTGTGTGGTAGAGAGGCATCAGTTTTATTTGATCCAGGATCCACTTATTCCTATGTTTCGGTCTTATTTGCTCATTTTCTGGATGTCCCTCGTGAGTCCTTGGGTTCACCTATTTATGTGTCCACTCCTGTAGGCGATTCTATGGTTGTAGACCAGATTTTTCGGTCCTGTGGATTTCATTTTGTGGGTTCGAGACTCGAGCGGATCTCTTATTGCTTGACATGGTCGATTTCGAGATTATTTTAGGCATGGATTGGCTATCTCCTTATCATGCCATGTTAGATTTCCATGCCAAGACGGTTACTTTAGCCATGCCCGAGTCGCCTAGGCTGGAGTGGAGAGGTTCCTCAGTTAGTACAGCCAGCCGGGTTATTTCATTCTTGAAGGCTCGACATATGGTCGAGAAAGGTTGTCTAGCCTATTTTTCTTATGTGCGGGACACCACCGCCGAGTCTTCGACGATTGATTCAGTGCCAATTTTTCAAGAGTTTGCTGATGTATTTCCTTCGGATCTTTCGAGCATGCCTCCGGACTGTGATATTGATTTTTGCATTGATTTAGCTCCAGACACCCAACCTATATTTATTCCTCCGTACCGTATGGCCCTGAAAGAGTTGAAGGAGCAGCTTGAGGAGTTTTTAGCTAAGGGTTTCATCAGGCCGAGTGTATCGCCGTGGGTGCTCCAGTTCTATTTGTAAAGAAGAATGATGGGTCTATGCGGATGTGTATTGATTACCGCCAGCTGAACAAGGTTACCATTAAGAACAAGTATCCTTTGCCGTGCATCGATGATTTGTTTGACCAGTTGTAGGGTGCCCGTGTGTTTTCTAAGATTGATTTGAGATCGGGGTATCATCAGTTGAGGATTTGGGCTTCAGATGTTCTGAAGACTGCTTTCCGTACGAGATATGGCCATTATGAGTTCCTGGTGATGTCCTTTGGTTTGACTAATGCTCTAACGACATTCATGTACTTGATGAATAGGGTGTTCAGGACGTATATTGATTCCTTTGTCATTGTCTTCATTGATGACATTTTGATTTACTCACGTAGTCTGGCGGAGCACGAGCAGCATTTGAGTGTTGTGTTCCTAACTTTGAGAGAATAGAAGCTATATGCTAAGTTCTCCAAATGTGAGTTCTGGTTGGATTCCGTGGAATTCTTGGGGCATGTGGTATTCGGAGAAGGTATCAAGGTTGATCCTCAGAAGATCGAGGCAGTTCAGAGTTGGTCGCGTCCTACTTCAGCTATAGAGATCAGGAGCTTTTTGGGCCTAGCAGGCTATTATCGCTGATTTGTGGAGGGGTTCTCTTCTATTGCAGCTCCATTGACTATATTGACTCAGAAGAATGCCCTGTTTTGATGGTCTGACGAGTGTGAGGCGAGCTTTCAGAAGCTCAAGACAACATTGACCTCAGCACCAGTTCTAGTATTGCCTTCTGGTTCTGGGATGTATACAGTATATTGCGACGCTTCACGTGTTGGCTTGGGGTGCGTATTGATGCAGGAGGGGAGAGTTATTGCTTATGCTTCACGCCAACTGAAGGTTCATGAGAAGAATTACCCTGTGCACGATTTGGAGTTGGCGACGATTGTTCATGCTCTTAAGACTTGGAGGCACTACTTGTATGGAGTGTCCTGTGAGGTTTATACAGACCACCGTAGCTTGAAGCAATTGTTCAAGCAGAAGGATCTTAATTTGAGGCATAGAAGATGTCTTGAGTTGTTGAAGGATTATGATATCACCATTCTTTATCACCCGGGCAAGGAAAATGTGGTAGTAGATGCTTTGAGCAGGAAGGCAGAGAGTATGGGTAGATTGGCTTATATTGCAGCAGCAGAGAGACCTCTAGCCTTGGACATTCATTCCTTGGCCAATCGCCTGGTGAGATTAGACCTTTCAGAGCCTCGTCGAGTTTTAGCACATGTGGTGGCTCAGTCTTCGTTATTGAGGGAAGTTAAGGCCCAGAAGTTCTATGATCCGTGCTTAGTAGAGCTTCGGGAGACAGTGGTCCAGGGTAGGGCCAAGGAGGCTACTATTGGCGAGGATGGTGTTCTGGGACTTCAGGGCCGCTTATGTGTTCCTAATTTTGATGGCCTGAGGGAGAGGATTCTAGAGGAGGCACACAGTTCTCAGTACTCTATTCATCCTGGTGCTACGAAGATGTACCGTGACTTGAAGCAACATTACTGGTGGAGGCGAAGGAAGAAGGACATTGTGGGGTATGTGGCTAGGTGTCTTAATTGCCAGCAGGTGAAGTATGAGCACCAGAGGTCAGGAGGCCTACTTCAGCAGATGCCCATTATTGAGTGGAAATGGGAGCGCATCACTATGGACTTCATGGTTGGGTTGACTCGGACTTTGTGGAAGGTTGACGCGGTTTGGGTCATTGTGGACAGATTGACCAAATCAGCACATTTCATTCCAATAGCTACTACATATACTTTTGAGAGGTTGGCCTAGATCTATATTCGGGAGATAGACCGGTTGCATGGTGTGCCGGTGTCCATTATATCAGATCAAGGTCCTCAGTTCACCTCGCACTTCTGGAGAGCATTGCATAGTGAGATGGGAAACCAGATAGACCTCAGCACAACATTTCACCCTCAGACTGATGGTCAATCGAAGCATACAGTTAAGATATTAGAGGACATGCTCAGGGCATGTGTGATTGAATTCGGAGGCCAGTGGGACCAGTTCTTGCCTTTGGCCGAGTTTGCTTACAATAATAGTTATCAGTCCAACATTGAGATGGCACCATTCGAGGCTTTGTATGGTCGGCGATGTTGTTCCCCTATCGGGTGGTTTGAGCCTGGCGAGGCTAAGTTATATGGTACGACCTGGTGAGGGATGCTTTGGAGAGGGTGAAATTGATTCAGGAGAGGCTCCGTACAGCACAGTCCAGACAGAAGAGTTACGCGGATCAGAGGGCGCGTGATGTATCATTTATGGAGGGAGATA